>JAAAQI020161449.1:0-36769 GCA_011800005.2 Stichodactyla mertensii | reverse complement strand
CCAACACGAAAACAAAAAACAAGCAGTACGGGCCCCCCGCCCTTTTCTTTCTTTGTATGTTATGATTTTTTTTTTTTTTTTTCTTTTTTTGTGGAGGGGGGGGGGGGGGGGGGGGGGGGGGGGGTAAATTTGGGAGTAAAAAAGCAGTCTAGAGTGATGCTGACAAAGTCAAGGGGGAAAACCTAAAAATGAACCGAACACTTGTATAATTTGTTGATTAAATTTTCCGAGCTTCAAATAAAAAATGTCACTTTATTGCCTCTGGGGAAAAAAAAAAAAAAAACCGCAAATGGTTGTGAAGTCTTCTTCATTGCAAAATGGCAAAATGTAGTGTGCTGACAAGCTGTACAGTTTTAGATATACAAAAGATCGATTGGATTATTGTAAAATGAAATTAGAGTAGGCTACCGTAACGTTAGACGACAAGGCTATTTTCTAGTAATTATTCTAGTACTGATGATATTGCAAAGGGGTTAAGTTGGATAACAAAACCCATTAAACCAACATGAAAGGGGTGGTTAATGCATCATGTTTTTAAATTCAACCCGGCAAGGGCCTCTTCTACTTAATACCTGACGATGAAACAGTGATAGATTGTAGTAATGAAAGCTAAAATATGAATCATCGCAGCAGTTTGAAGCTTCCAGCACAGACAAAAATTGAAGCGGTTTAGTCTTGCGAAAAATGTATTGACAATAATTCGGATACAAGTTTGAAATCGAAAGTAAGAAATTCAGTAGTATGCTCGTAAGATTTAAAAAAGCCAATGAAATAAATGGAATGAAAGGCAGAGTAAGTTTATATGCGAAGACGTTTGTTTGTTCTTTGTCTACCATCAGGACGTTTTCCATATTTTAGTCAGACACTCCGTTTTGGAAATAAATGGAAAAAAATTGCTAACTGAAGTTTTGTACGAGGTTGTTACTGAAACCCCTGGTAAAGATTCAATTTGAGTTTTCTATGGTTGAAATGATCACACCACTGTGATCGCTGCAGCAGACTATTCAGAGGGTACAATGGTTATTTTACGAGAACAAAAGAAATTTATATTTATTTATAATATCAATTCATGGCCGTGTTGTTTTTGAGGCCAGACTTAACTCATTTCGGGTAGGACTTCTACCTGGCTCTAATTTATTCTTTGACACACAAAACAGGAACAAATTTAGAGAGAAGGGATGAAAATAGTTCAGCTCTCGACAAGAATAAAGTTTTAGCTCCCCGGCCAACCGTCAATCAAAATCATTAAAAACTCGGACATTTTTGCCTCCCTGAGATAAAAGAAAAATTTTCAAATCCTTTTTGAACATATGTTGTTGTATTTTGGTCGAAGAATTGTTGGTTTTAGCAAGGCCTCATTAGTCATTTGGGTCGCAATAGAACTAACTGGTCAAATATTTATAACAGGTGTACCTTGCCATAATGAAACGGCTCCCTATGACTGACATAACACTACAACTTTTCACGCTTAAAAAAACACCAATAAAAATATATTAGATTTGTCCCCAAAACTGACAAGAACAAGGCATACCTAAGAATGGAAATCTAAGAGAGCAGAAAAGACAACGAACGAGTAATCACGACGTCCAGGACTTGAGAATACGATTCATGCGGACCAAAAGTTTGCCTTGCATGATGTAGCGTTATTTTACGAAATTCCGCTAAGCAAAAAAGGTGTCAAATGACAAAGAAACACGATTCTGTCGCCCAACTTACTTTCCAATGAATAAAACACATATAGGTTGGTTCAAAACAGCTTTCCGTCGTTTTGACGATAACGTGACTGTGATAGATATTCTCTAGTCCTGTCTTTTTAAATAGAGAATTTAATTTTAATCTTATGAGATTGTTTGAGTTGGAACACCCATCCCTTGGTTCAGCTGGACTCTCCAAATAAACTGAAACAAAGTGAAAATGAACCCCCTCATCTCTATTAAACAAGACGATCATCTTGCGATGAGTTTTAAAAGAAGCTCGTTCAGATACCTTTTTTCCGGCTTAGTTTAAGAAGCCTTGCTTACCAGTTTTAGAGTTTTTTATAACTTAAAGACGGTTAAAAAATATTTACGAATAAAAATTGAATTTAAATATTCAAATTCGTCTCCATTTTTTATTTCAGTGTGTTCAATTGTAACTTGAAATTTTATACCCCAATGGCCATCTGTGCTTGTGCTTCACAAAACGCAGAATCCGCATCTCAAACGCGCACTAGCCAATCGCATCGCTGCAAGTTTCGCTTAGACAGCGGATGGCTTTCATGTCGGTTGAAATAGAACTGCCGCATGAGTGGAGGAAGAAGTTTTATTCATCGTTTGTTTCCCCCTGTTTTGCTTAGTACACAATGCAAATAAATGAAGGTTTATCAAGATGAAACCTCAAAGCGATTGCATTCAATTCAAAATCACTTCGTGAACGTTCGATCACACTTTGCCCTGATGATAAAAGTAATAATAAACTGGCTTATCTTTAAAGCAAAAGAACCATCTATTGAAGGAAAAAAGACAAACCACAAAGCTCACAGTGTAATTAACTTTAATACCCTGTACCAAATAGAATCCACATTGGTCATTTCTACTGATTCTTGGTTTTCTAGGGCTTCAAAAGGTACCAATAGTTCAATCTTCTTAACCAGAAAAGTAAAAAAATATAAACCCTATCCAAAAAATAACAAAATCATAAAAAGAACTTTCAAAAAAGGGAAGAAAAATATATAAAAAGGGAACAATTTGTCAGGCGTCTAAATTGAGGTCCAGCAGCTATAAATATCCCTATTAATCTTGTAATCTTGATGTTAAATTAATGTTTTTACTCCTAGTCGTCCGGACACCACATTGATAACCAAAGAACTATTCGTCAGTTAAGGCTTGTTATAAAGCTAGTCGACCAGCCGGTATGATTGGCTGCCGAATACACTGTTTTCAAACCACACACAGTTTCTTGTTGCCGCAAATTTGAACCAATTTTTCATTCTTGCTGCCGCAAATAAATCCCCTTGTTTTAAGTCCCGTGACACTTCATGTCTCTGTATTCTGTGTCGAACCAAATACTAACTGAACTGATAGGGAATTAACTTGGTCTTCCAAACCACAAAATGGGAACTCACATCTGAACAGTGGCCGCGATATCTTTACAATTTCCCAACACCTATAGTCTCGAAATAATTGCTCAGGTATAAAGAGGGTGATGATTTTGTTCAGTTATGCTGGCGACAACTCAAATATTTTCCCAAAAAAGGAGCGGTATCACATACTTGGACAGTATTTGATCCATATAGCTGCCTGCACGATTGTCTGCATGTATTTCAGTGTCCTTGTGTTCACGGTTTTACACTCATATGGGAAGGAAAATTGGCCGCGAATCCGTCACAAGCGTAAAGCCTAGGTCTGCCAGACATCGGCGTTTCGCTGCCACATCACGTACGTTATCTGCAATGTTTGCAATAAATATTTTCACTGCGGTTAGAACGTCAGCCCAAAGAGGAAGGAGGAGTTATGATATTCCCTACAAGTACCCCTCTTAAGAATTTAGGCGCCAAGCAGAATAAAGTATTTATCTGTGCTAATTGAGAATCGCCCCGACTGAGTCTCTGTGTTGTGCTGTTATAAAACATTCGAACTCTTTTTTCATGTTTTGTCGCGGATGGGCCTATGACCTGGGCCTCTAATTCGTTGAAGCCACCCAAGGTGTTCGGAGGCGCATTAGAAGGCTTTACTTGTAAATTCACCAGATGCACCTAAACAATACAGCTTTTAAACAACACAATTATAACTCGTAACCTCGATGGCTAGCAAAAAAATTGTAATAGAACTGCGGTTTTGTTATGTCTTAAAGGTGTTTGGTTTCATGGTTGTGGTCAGTTTTTCTGCACGAAAGGCATTTTGGCTGGGGTAGTGTTGAGTAAGAGCTAGACGAAATTCCTTTCATTTAGTCCAGTCTTCATATCTAGGGACTGAAGTCAACAAAGATTCCAGGATTATCTTGGGCAATCAGCTTTAATTTGACCTAAAACTTTCAGCCTCATGTGGGGTATTAATGCACAGACAGCGTAGTATATCACCCCGTCTGTGTGCGTTGTTACAACAAACCCTACACGATTTTCATTCCAAATATTAACCGAGATCTTTATCGCCCCCAATGACATCGTTCATAGCTGTGTTTCCCAGTAGCATTTTTACAGTCAGGCGAGAGGGCTTGCGTTGCACCGTTAGCTCTTTGTGACACAAGGGTATCGTGAAATGCTTATGGGGTTGGTTCGGATTAGCAGGCATCTACTCTCTGCCTGCCCGTAAAGATCGAGATCAAGGATATTAATACAGGAATCCGATACAGATATGAACCAGTGCATTCTTGCGCGTTGTTTTTGGGCTTATACCAAAGATGCGCCTTAATATTTAGATCGATCAAAGCTGAACGGAGACTTAAAGTGTTCGCGCTGTGCTAATCCAGCGCCTCGCTGACTAGAAAACTCACTCCGTGGGAAGAAAAGAAGAAACTGAGATATTAACAACCATTACGGGCTCTAACATAGCGTGAAATTCGCTATTTTCTGCTTTCAATTGGCTCTTACGAGATAGACCACAATGTCTTCAAATAACATCACAAAATGTTACTTTCTGTGCCCCGAGGCTAACCTAGAGCGTCTGAAAAAGATACGAAAAGCCTCTTTTACATATATATATATATATATATATATATAAAACACATACGAAAAAAAAAATGTATATTTCAGAATGTTTTAGTGGCAAAGAAAGTCACTTCAACAGCAAAATGAAGTATTTGCTTACTCGAATGGAGAAAGAAATTCTTAGACGAACCAATCTTTTGCTAAGCTAGCTATTGATTTCCTATAGGTCCAATATTCTTCCCTTGCGCGCCATTAACCCCTTGCCTTCGGTTTCCAAACTATCTTCAAGCACAATTCTAATTCCTTTTTACTTATTTCGACCAAGGTTTTAGTCTGGCAGAAATGTGCCTGTTTTATAGCAGATGTTGACATTTTAACAGTTTAAACACTAGCTGACAAGCTTTAGGTTAATACTACGGGTTTTTTCGTCGCTCTCAAACTGAACTGCGCAAAAACACTCAGCGCAATCGCAACTCAATCCCACGAACATTTTCTACATATTCCTTAAATAGAAGTATGCTTACAAGAGCCACACGTGTACCGGGATGCTTCACATTTCCGATAAATACTCATTACTTTGGTAATCTTTATGATATTTTATTTGAAATCAGCAGGCTCAGCCACAACGTCTCTTGATTGAGTAAGACAAATAAAGACAGAGAGATTATTTCCAAACTTGTGTGCTCTCATTCGTGGGTGTCATTATGCGATCGCCTTCGCCGTAATGAAACTTTAGTGTATAAAGGTCTCAATTATATCGAGGCCATTTACTCGAACGGAATCAACAGAGATAGGAGACTTTATGAGGGGAATCGAAACTTTACTGATTTTATTAACTATTACCAGTGTTATCTTCGAGGTATAATTAAGATTTCAAAGTCGGTTGACGATATAGATCATGCAACTTGAAGAGAGAATTAACAGACTCTGATTCGATTGTTTGGCTTTGGATTATGAGTCTTGGAATAAGGCTTACATGCTAAGTGCTTAGAGAATTATCTTGGCTAAAATTATGCCAGTCATTTTCTAATCGTTATATTTGGGATTTCTGTTGTTTTTGTTTTGTTTGTGCCAGTAGTAATGATAAAGATTAGTATTTTAGAGTTCTAACACAGATGGTTTGAGGGATATTTTGGTGTTTCGCCTGTAATTTCATCGTTTTAAAAACAAAAAGGAAAAGGAAAAGAACCCGAAAAAAAAAAACGTCTTGATCGCAATCATTAATAAATTCCTAGGGAAACGTTTAGATAGTGGAAAAAAGAGAACTACAGGAAACGAAAAATGGAATTAGTGTATGAGTTCTAAAAAATCTAAAACATTCCATTTCCTTGTAACTAGTAATTGCTATAAATTGCAATGCCAAGTCAGTCATTTGTAGGAGGCCCTATCCTCTCGGTAAACAACTCTAAGAGTTTAAAGTAACCTGAAACTGCTCAACTGCGCGTGATTAGCAGGGAAAAAGCGACACAAAAAGTATTAGTGTAAAAAAACCCACTAGCAAAGGCTAAAGGGCTATCTTATAGATTGTCAAGAGTTGTGACGCATTACCAGGACTACAGTCAATAAGATAGAGCGTTTTTTTCCCTTGGGACAGCATTTTTTTAGTGTCATTAAGCAAAGGGCTTTTAACAGGTACTATAGTCCTTTGATCTGATGATACGACTCAACTCTTCAAATTATCCTACCTTCTCAAATTGGAAAATAAATCAATCAATTAAAAAGTTCAAAATCAAAACAAATGATACTGCGAGAGTAGAAAAAAGAGAAAGAAAGAAAAATATATCTTCCTTCAGTAAGATGTTATTAAAGTATTTCTTGTCGAATCGTGTCGAAGGTTCTTGTATAGCCTCTAGAGATTGTTTTTTACTTTTCATTCCTTTTTTCTTTTTCTTTCTTTCTTTTGTTTTTTCTTCTTCTTTCCTTTTCCCCTATCTTTAATTTTTTCATTAACTCGTTCTAATGAAAACCAATTTGTTGGATCTGACAAAATTAGAAATGTCGACTGTATTATGAGTGAGACTGAGCTCAGTGCCAGGCGGCAGGGACAATAGCCGATATACCTCAGTTTATAGCCAACCCTGACATGCAAGCTTGCACCTTTTTGTTACTTTGTGTTCATACCCAAACCGTGCGACATCCATAATAATTCACCCACTCCTCAACTTACCCATCTATCCATGCTTTGTACTTTGAACACATTTTGACCAAGGAAATGAGATCTAAGAAACCTAGACCCCAAGGAAAGGTCGACACAGACTGGGAATGTAAGCTTTTGGAGTACACCTCCTTAAAGTCGTTTGTTTCTACGGGAATATTTGGAGTGTATATTTGGCGGTGCTTTTTATGTGAATATAAGCAAACATCGCTGCCCTACTCACAGCGAAACATAATACCCCCTCTATTTTATGTTTTGTTTTAGTTTTCAAAAGCCAGAAATGCTGTTCGATCGTATTGTAAGATGCATGATAATTAAGAAAGTGTCGGCTCGTTTTATGACCCAGTGAGGTTGTCAGTCTTAAGAAAAAGACATGCTGGACCTCTATCTCCTACACCCGGTAGCCCTTTCCTCCTTAAAGATTAAATGTTCCTAGAAATTACAGTGTTGTATTCAGGGGGGAAAAATACTGGCATGAATTACAACGGCTTGTCAATCTAAGCGAAAGGGAACTAAAAGGCTCGAATACAATCCCAAGAGCTCGTGGACCAACCACAAAAATATTTAAATAAATATTATCATAATAATTATTTACACTTTTCTGTTTGATGATAAACTTTTACTTTAAATGGCTCCACGAGAGAACTCTCAACAATAAATGTCCCGGACTTCATACGTTGGTTATTACTCGTGTTGTCGAGAAGGCGTTGGCATGTTTTTCATTTAAGATCTAGTTCCTGTCTGTTGAGTGCTAGGAACACACAGAGAATAAACCATCCGATATCCCCATTTCGTCGGCTACTCGAACCTTTTCTCGTGTGTTATCTGTAATAGTGATAAATGTAATTTATCCCGGACAGCTGTTTTCGACTCGCTCAAGTACTTCTCCAAGTTCATTGCTTCAAAGTGTCATGCAAGATTCTTGTTCCGTTTGAGCCAAGAATTGAGGCCCATCTTTTTTAATTCCAATATTTGGTCTTTTTTATATTTCACTTTCGTGGTTTAGGGTTATCTTATTAAGTGATGTAGGATCAACACGCCATGAATGACTCTACAAATGACCAGAGCAAATATCATCACTCCATAACCCTTTAGACTTTTAGTGTGAATAAAAGTTTTCAAAATCCTTCAAAGCGGGAAAGATCAAAAAGTCCTACGAATAAATCCAACAAAAAACAGCTATTTATTTTGCTAAGTAAAAAGTGAAAATACATGCCCAGCATTGCTTTAGCTGTCTAGATATTAAATGTGTCTGCTTCATTTACATTTTCTCTGAGTGCTTTGAGTTCTCCATCTTCAAATTTCGAGACATCGATGGAAATAGCTGAAGGGGTTATTGACAATTCCGTGCGGATTTTTCATATAACCCTTTTCTTTTCCGGGAGCTTAGTCCTTTAATCAAGCAATTCTATTCCTAAGAAACTTTCTAAAGGCAAGAATAAGTAAATAACTTTCTCGAATTTAAGAAAATTGAGGCTCTTCTTTTGAGTAGGATTAAAACATTTTCAAGAAAGAGGATTTGAGTCAACAACACCCAAAAAAATGCTCCTAAGTTGTTCCATGTTCTTTCGGCTTATTTTCAAAAAGGGTTGCAATTCTCTTGTCGAGTCATGAATTCATACGAATATTGCGTGATAAAAGAAGAGATGAGTTCTGTGAGTTCATATGATATAGGGTATTTGTACGAGTTATTTCGATGTTCCCAACTCCAATGGTAAGATTAATGAAGTGCTATATCAACATAGCTACCCGCAGTCAATCCTTCAAAAGCTACTACCCGTATCTAAATCTTTTGGATCCAGTTTTCCTTTGATTTCAAGACACAAGACTGAGGGAAAGAAGTTCAAAAAGATCGGGACAATTCATTTAACTTTCTTTGAACTGTAAGGACATTGGTTTGTTTTCTCAGACTGTGTTTTAATAAAATGTTCCTAAACTGGCTGTCATACCTCAGTTTCCAAAAGTAGACTAACCTCAGACTAAATATACTTTCGCATGTATAATCTTTTAATAAAGATATGAATTCATTTTTTCAATCTTGTACTAACATTCTTTATTCACTTCTATATTATAGTATTAAAACATTATTTAAGTTATAAGATATATGCATGTATGAACGAAAAAATTCAATATGTTTTCAACAATTTGACTTCGGGAAACGACAAGGCGAACTCGAAATATCAGCTCGCAAAAGGTGTGTGTGTGTGTGAGTGATATTCTATGGCTTGGTCCTCTTTATCAGTAATCCTGGATTTTACTTCTAGATGAAGATAGTTAAGACGTTAGAGCTAGGAATGCTAGAAAATCTTATAAAACAAAGACGATTAACACTTTAGGAAGAAAAAAGGTCAGTACCAGCTAGCCTTTACCACAAGTTCCATGTATGTTATAATTAATGAGCTTCAATACGTGGAGACAAACACAAGCGAAAGAAAAACGAAGATTCGCATTCCACATAATCCAACCACAAGCAAGTTTTGAACTCCACAACAAAGAAATACAAAGACCTAATTTAAATCTTTGTATAACTATACCAGCCATCGTGTACATAAAAGCTTGCTTTTCTAAAAGGAGATTTCATCGAGGCATTGTTGTGCGATTGGCTTGACAAAGAGTGGCAACAAAGTCACCTTTTGTTTGAATGACTCGTTTTGTTGTTCGTTCCTTAATCTTAAATCCAAACGAAAGACGAATCAATTTACCGAGAATCAATTCTTGTGAGCTATATGTCCCTCCTACTCTTCTAACGAGCAAACACTCCAACTATCAATTAAGCCCCAGAATTTTCCAATCCGTTTACACTGAAGAAAGAGCTTTTGATAATTTTCTTTTGACGGACAGCTAGCTCAGATGAAATGCAACTTCATTCTCTTTCAAGCGTT
The DNA here is from genome assembly GCA_011800005.2 of Stichodactyla mertensii. Classification (NCBI taxonomy): domain Eukaryota; kingdom Metazoa; phylum Cnidaria; class Anthozoa; order Actiniaria; family Stichodactylidae; genus Stichodactyla; species Stichodactyla mertensii. Next base: position 27,108 of record JAAAQI020161449.1, on the reverse strand, counting down.
TTTCTTTTTACGGCTTCTTCGGCAATGCTTCATGCCAACCGAAGCTCAAAAAGTCTCCAAGAAAACCCGAAGGAGATCTAAAAAAGGGAATGTGTTGTTTGCTAAACTGGCCTTTTGTTGCGACCATCTTATTTCTTGTGGTCATATCACTTATGTCAAAAAGATCACTTTGGCATTCACATGGTGAATTTTGAGTTCATGAGTTTACTCTTCAATAGTTTGGCTTAGATATATATTTCGTTTTAAATGGGTTTAGCTGTCAAGAAATTCATATTTGTGAATGATCCTATGTACAAATAGCCATTGAGAGTAGGCAGGACAACAGACGAGAGTCGCATTTAGTATCAGACTCAAATCTAGTGCTAGAATTCAATCAACACTGCAAGAGATCGGCTCTCATTCTTAACGAGCTATTCACAAGTCTCCTCTTACTAGATATGCCTTCGCTTAGCATTCAAAAGTCTTTCCTACCTCTACCGAACGACTCGATTTTGGAAAAATACACAATTGAAGAGCAGATATGAATACTACAATCTCAGAGAAATTAAAACAAATATACTATACAAACTGGATGTAAGCGTTTCATTGAGTACGTGAGTTCTTATCACTGGAAGCGGTGAAAGAAAGTTATAGTGAAGATGAGTGTCGCTCTGATAGTTGCAGCGTAAATTTTCTGCTCTAAATTCGATAAAATAATTGCAATAGTTTTCAAAAACAGCATTATTACTGAGTAGCAGATTGGGCTTTGAAGCCGAAGAGCTACAACAGTTCCTTCTCCTGTGTAGCCCAAATTTAAGCCCAATACTCGGTCGATGAGGAACAGGTAATAGAGCAGATTGGATCTCAACAAGTCGAGAGTTCATCACATCAGTTTCCTCACGTAATTAGAGTTTTCTCATCGAGTGCCACATTTCCCTCTCACCAAGTCCAATAAGGATGTGCTGCCATATAATTCGTACTAACGGGCGGATAATGAAGAAAATCTGCAGCATGGTGATAGGTATAGTTATTCAAGCCTGCTCCATGACATGGCTGCCCGTCACGAACAAGAACTGGAACTGGAACCGTGCGGGGGGTGAACAACGGTGGTGGCTCGCTCAAAGACCCCTTTTCATAATTCTGCTTTTTAAACTTATATCGATGATTTTGAAACCATATCTTAACTTGAGTAGGAGTAAGGTTTATAATTCGAGCAAGTTGTTCCCTTTCAGGGGCCGACAGATACCTTTGCTGTCTAAATCTTCTTTCCAGTTCGTAGGTCTGTGCTTTCGTGAAAAGTACCCTTCGTTTCCGTTTCTTTGGAGGGTCGCTTCCTTCGTCTCTCTTTTCGTCGTTCGATTCATTTTGTTGATCACTTGAAGCAGGACTTAAGGGATCTTCGTTTGCGCTATCCTGATTATCTGTGGAAAAACAAACCCAAGAGTTATCAGTCCCGACTAAGCTCAGTAAATGCACATAGGTATCATTAATGCTTACTTGTTCACTTTTTCTTTGGCAGTTCGCAAATTGCATTGAGTTCCACTGAGAACAAAACAATGAGAACTTCGCTGCCAAACTTCATCAAGCTTTCTAATTGCGTTTAGTTCAAAAGAAGGAATCTCTTCATTAGTAAGATGAAGTTTTGAAAAGCTCTCGAAAGGCCAAAATGTTCGGCGCAACATCAAAACACTTACAGTGTCTCAACACTGAAAACTAGTCGCCGGAATAGCGATTTGTGTAAATCTAGCACGAATGCGTAAGAAGTTACTCCTCAAAGACATGTCAATTGACAAACAATCTTAAATTCAATAGTGCTGGGTTTCAGCGGCCATGATGGCCAGCTCTTCAAGTTTGGCCGCGTTACTTTCATTTCGATCAAAGATACAAAATCAAGTCTTTTCTTACTTGTATATGAGGACTTCTGCGTCTGATTAGACGCCACGCCACAAGCCTCCAATCTGTTATCGTCGCCACATTTTTCAAAATTTACCGATAGTTCTGGCGTCGACTCGCTTCTAGATGCGCGTGTAGCTGACTCACTCAGATTAAGGATGTCCTTCACAGAGAACGAAGTCATGGCTCGTTACTTTAGCCTTGTGTACACGGTTTCAAATGGATTCCATTATCAGGCTTACAACGGTCATGCTCAGAGAGCCACGACACCTTTGCTGACGTCAGGGTGTGTCGAGCCACTCAACTCGTGAACAAGATGTTTGACACTAAACAAAGGTTGGATAAATTCTGCTAAGTCAACTGCTATTGATAGGATAAGGTGGTGACGGGATTGACAACACTATTAATTAGAGTGATAACTATTGAATAGTGTGTCATATGTAAGCCTGTAAGATGACAGAAAGCCAAGGGAAGACTCCCAATGACAAGTCTGTGCGTTGGTTGTTCAAACTATTTTAATATTGCACTCGTTCACTTCACGCACCGTACTCTCACATAATGACCGTCCTTTATTCCCCAAATACTAGACTCACAATTCGCCCGGTAGCTTTCTTATCCCTTTTTCATCGCCGAAGGTGGGATTTGCGCACCTTAGATAGTAATTACGTCTCTTTCATACCTCTTTAAGATTTAAATCTTTATAAAAACCAATGAGCGATCGAGCGACGGCATCTTGGCCTGTCTATATCGTGTATATATAGTCCAGATATGATTCGATTTTCCCTCCTTTCGTTTAATACAAGTTTTATGTATCAAGGTATTCGCTCAGCCGCTCCGACCCAACATAGACTTTCCAAATCTCAACATACAGTGAACTGACCACGGTACATAATAAAAGGGCCGTGGTATAAGGCGATCTACTATTTATTTTTCCTTTCACAAACCCTCCAGAATCTCTCAAGCTAAGTACAGAGATGACTGAGACGTACTCCTCGGAGGCTTTCCACTGAAGCATTTTCTAAATGCCCCCATTTTCTTGCTATTCAACCTCGGGTAGCACGCTTTAATAGACGCCAAATTTTACTTCCCTGGTAGTTGAAATATTCGATCATGTCAAGCCTTTGAAATATCCTGAACTCTCTCGGCTGATTAGTTGGCTGGTTTTTATATTATCAAGGTTAATAGTTTTGAAGCAGTATCGAGGGTTCGTCGCCAAATATGTCGACATCTATCGACATCTGCACTCTCAGAACTCTAGTCTGTTTACCGTGTGTCCTTGTCGAAGGTTTGGCAATCATAAATCCTTGAAGGACATACGATAACTGACACTGAGTACTTTCAGAATGAGAAAGGCTTCAATGCAAGGGTGTGTTAATAGTACTTCAGACCCTTAATCCTCTCTATAAAAAGTCGTCAGGAGGCTGAATTAACGAACGAATTCGCATACGGAACCCTCTGTGAATGACAATAGGGGTGCTAGGATTTTTCCATTTGGAAATGATATAATGACTCTATTGATGAAAGAATGGTAACCCCCCCAAAAAATTATCAAAGAACGGCCAATTAATATTTCCAAGCTTGCTTGGAATATAGGTCTAGTGCTATCCAGCACCAAGCCATTACGTAGGGTAGCTATTTGACTAACAACCATGCGATTAGGCCAAAATGTTTGCCCGTGTCATGAGGTGATTGACAGGTTGTCAATTAAACCATTAGCCAAGGATATTCTAATTTTTAGTGGTGAATCCATAGGGTCAACATCTTGTGATATCTACAATAGCCACTCCGATTCTTGTTTTAGTTTTGGTGCCCAATCAGACTAAGCGCCTCGCACTCGAAATCCTACCACAGAAAAAGCAGAGGATTTGAATAATAATAAAAATAATAATAATACTGATAGCAGACATCACCAATTAGGTTCGATCCGGTCTCAGTAAATTGGAATCGCTTAATATGAAATGATCTGTGGAATATATGATTAAAATCTTTATGAGATCATAGTCGACATTTCTTTCTTTTTATTGTTGTCCTTTGATGCTGCACGAGCCGTTGTAGTGTCATTTTACACTCTCCTTTATTTCGAATTTATCACCAGCTCTGTTCGCAGACCGAAATTCACACCTCAATTCTAGATTGGCAGCATACGTTCACCTTAACAACCAACCCTTAATCATGACAAGACTTTTAAAAACTAGTCTAGTTGACTTTTATAGGGATCATGTAACACCACCACATTGAGAAAACGAATCTGGCTTGTCGTTAGGAGTGTATTGTGAACAGATCTCAAGTGATGACTAGTAATTTATCAAGTGCCTCCGATCATTATAGAGAAGAAAAAAATTACGACTTAATTCCGAAATAGGACTTAAAACAACCGACCAATTTTGACTTGTGGGAAAAGGAAAACTTTTTGGATCGTTGCCTTTTTTTTTTTTATCTCTTCCTTTTGCGGGTCCAGCTTGATTAGCTGTCCAATCGGAACACTAGAAGTGAAACAGAGTAAAAATAAACTAATGAGAAAATGATGGCAAGGTGTTTTTTTCCCTCGTGTGGAATCGGATTTCAATTCTATGAGTTGAAGGTACAAACCACTCCACCCAATGAGCACAAAACAGCTGTTGATCACTTCAAGGGTTTTAGTGTTGGCTTAAATTTCTAGTTTCGCAAAACAAAATTGGCAAACACATTAAATCGTGATGAGCTGAAGTCTTTTTGTTGATGGATTTTTATCGTTCAAACCGCTCTTGAAAATGAAGCAATTTTTAAACCCAATGCACCGATGGCTTTTCCAAAACATATACATTAAGTTGGAAGCTAAGGCATAGGCGCTGTTCACGTTTCTTTCAATTTAAGTGACTTTTCCTGAATCTAAATGAGGCGTTTTGACGTACCACGGAAGCGCACTGTTGATGGATGTACAGACTAAATGCTAGAATCAAACTCGTAAGGTTTCTTGTTTCAAAACTAAATGATCAACTATCATATTAAGTGCTTAATGCCATGAGATGCCGACCTCCTTATTACTTTTGGAGTTTAAAGTTAAACATTCAATCCCAAGTCAATAGACTTAATGCGTGCACGGGACCTGCGAGGCTGTTGAGGACCCTTCGTGAAGGACTCGGCAATAACACGCAAAGAGCGCTTGAAAATAGAATTTTTCGAATGAAATTTTCCCCTTTTCGAACGTCTTTCGCAAACTGCCCCCTTTCATCGCTTTATCTAGCGGAAGAACTGATAAAAAGAAACGAGAGAGTGAATGAGATCCAAGTGAGAATTCTGTTTATTTATGGCAATATCAAGTTCAGTTTTGCCGTCAACCCATTAGTACAAATCTTTCCATCTTTATTAAAATCCATCTACAAGTTTATGTTTGCTAAGAATTAAAAGATTCACTTCAAAATGCTCTTCTCTCTTGGACGCTTATGCTAATTTACCAAGGCAGAAAAACATTTGTCGACATGACTTTTTGAAGGGTCTGCGCCAACATCCTTATGGTATCGGATTACCTTACAACAAGCAATTAAAGGTCTGAATCATATTCAAAAATGCCTTTGAATTGAGTCAAATCCCAAACTCCACCGACACTATCACTTGATTTAATAGAATTTTTAACATCGATTGGATTTGTAAAATGATTATTTTTGGTAAATGAACAAGTAACAGCAAGGATAATTGGCCATTTTACCAGCATTCACTCATGGCAGGTAACAATTGAATGTCTAATCGTAAAGCAATAAATTATGAAAAAAAAAAAAAAAAGCAAAAACCAATTTCCAATTCATTTTTCTTGGCAAGATGGTTCTAAGCAACATCATGTCTAGTTATCATTGACAAGCACTCGAACACAAAATGGACCTCTCTTCCTTACGATTAAAATTTCTCGTCCATTAATTCAAAACATTATCTTAAAACTTCCTTGATTGGTAAAAAAGGGGGGAATGGTATATGACTAGAAACAAATAGAAAATGACTCTGAAGGTTTTTTCTGTCCGATAACCGAGAAGTCTAGACTAGAAAGTTCTCCATCACGTATTGGTATTATTATATGTTCTTTGGAGTTAAAAAGCGGCTGTAGTTCTGTGAGTAATACACCGCTTGTTATACTTAGAATTCAATTACTCCTGTGAACACAGATCGCATATACAGGTAAAATTGAAGTATTCTGCTTAACGCTTTGAATACTGTGGGCAACAGCTGATCACACACGATATCAGTCTTGAATGATGGCTTCTCTAATTCCCTGCCGTGGAAATGGATATTGGGAAACTGACAAACGGTTTCTCACTCATATGCAAGCAATCTGAATGGCGGAATGAATTACTTTAGCTCTAACATAAACACTTCTAAAGCGTCAAAACCCTGCGAAAAACATGTCAGCGAGCTCTTCAACGATTCGACAAGTTATATGTAAACTATATTTCTTCTTTTGGGATATCCAGCTGCATGAAGCCGTTGGCTTTTTAGAAACAGTTCAAACATAGGTAATGACCTTTAATATCCAAGCTTCAGAAACGAAAAAAGGGCGAAATAGTTATAAATAGGTTTTCATAACGTAGAGTTCTGGTCCTCTTTACAAAAACGACTTCAATTCCCAATTTTCCCGCCACTTATTTAGCTAATAAACCAACAACGTTGTGTAAGAAAAGGATTATCCGGTAAGCTATTGATCACACACAATACAATGAATGCATTTTCTTTTAATTTGACCCTCATTCATGATCTAATATACAAGGTTATTCTGGTATGTTGGCTTTACCAGTTGTGCTGTCAATCCCCCTATCATTTCCACCAAGCGGGTGTTTTATTTTTTATTATTATTGAAACTTACACATTATTGATTTAAGACAACGCTTTTGGAAACAACGACGGTGTTATTGTATTGTCTTCTTCAGGAAAGTTTGAAACTTTTGACAAGTGCAAATATGGTTAAACTTATGTACAAAGCGAGATAAGCAACAGTTTTACTGTCAGTGCTAATGCTTTTTAGGTACTGGAACTAAAGCATGAGGGGATTCTTGTTAACCATACTTTATTCTGGACAACTGTTCGCCAGGGGACAAATTTTACTCTCAGGAACAGACATTTTTTCAACATTAATTAAGTTGAAGCTCTTGTTTGATACTTGTTTTGAGGAATATGGGAGACCCGCGTCTGAATACTTAGTTAAGTACACCTTATTGTGAACATTGGCAAAGATTTTTATTGGCCATCAAAAATAAAGTCGTTGCCTCTAAATTCTTAAGTAGCTAATAAGAAATACCGGTATATCGACCGCTTTAAGCATGGATGTTACTTGTCAACATTTCTGAAGGAGAATGACCGCTGAGTATAGTCCCATAGCAAAGAGCAGTCGACGAACCCAAAATCGATTTGTGAAGGCGATTGGAGCAACTAAAACGTGTCACTAACACACAGTTCAGCTCTCAAGGGGCGCTGATCATATTAACATTTATATTTCTAAAAATATAACAGAGTACACACGCAGTATTTAGATAGTCAATGGCAGCTTTAGCTCAACATGACACTTTGCAGTTTTCTCTTTGGATTTAGTGGAAAGCAAGCTGGCCAATTAACAAGCAAAAAAAAAAAAAAAAAAACACGTTTGTAGCGCATGGTCATTAGTGGTATTTTACCCTACTCTATAAGGGCTTGATCATCGGCCAAAGACTTGTGTCCTGGACTTTTATTCAATAAAAGTAATTATACTGTTGTAATCATTAATATTGTGACTGATATGAGAAAATACCCGTTAAGGGCTTTTGATTTTGAACGGGACGAGGCAATTCACTTAAATATATTACGATCGTAGCACTTATTAGATGCCGCACCAGGCCTCTAATTGTCCAGATCAGACTTTATTTCACTGTAAGATCTAAATTACGAAACCTTTGATCACAATAGATTAGCAGGACTTAAGGTATTGCCAAAGTTGTGCCCAGTTATGATGAGAAAATGTGTGTTCCACGAAAAGGAATTAATAATTGTTACAATTTCATGGGTCAACCACTTTGTTACGAAGAATGACAACAGCTACGGAAGTAGAAAACTATACGTTTTCACTCATCAAACCCTGCTCTCAACAGATCGACTCGAACAAATAGTAGCAAGAGAATGTGGTCATTAAACGTTTGGATAGTTGGAGATTGACGTTGGATTCCATATGGGTTTGCGCAACTGAGGACGCTAGAACTATTGCTCTTATTATTGTGGAATATGAAAGCTTAAATGGACTAGAGTATAAGAATCTGTGAGCAAGGATGGAGACAATGGAAGACGATCTTAAGGAAAGATGTAGTGATGATAGTGCGAAAGGTTTGTAGTGCTCCGAGATGCCATTTGTCGAGCGGAGGCGTGATGGAAGCCTGATATTCTGGGCGTGTCTGTAATCGCTGTGTTTGGAAATTGTGACAAAGTAATAATAAGAACAAAAGGAAAACAACAACAGCACACTTCCTAATCTGTCAATCCAATTAAAACCAATATCAACAAACCTTTAAAGGCACAAACGAAGCATGTGTGATGGAAACTTTTAGCAAGTCTTGAATGGAGGAATTGTGTCAGATTAAGCTAGTTGATATGACGTTTGTTGAGATGCTCTTTGACTGTCATTTCGAGATCTGTCACCACTATCCTCCTATTATCGCTTAACAAAACACGTTGGTGACATTAGACAAAATTTGTTTTTGTATTTCTTAGATTGTCTTCTTTTCAAGTGCAAGCCCCACCTACCTCACACTGCCAGCCTGCTCGCCCCGTGGTCTTCAACACTCAACTCGTTATCTTGAGCCGACAGACAATGGTAGCTATTTGAGACCGAGTATACAGAGTGAAGAACAGGAGCGCAATGAGTTCCTTTTCCATAAGAGACATTCTCGACTTGCCTGAAGACACAATCCGCTCCCTACAAGCGATTAAACCACACATGGGAATGTCATCTTGTACGATAACAGACCAATGTAACACGGAAGCCAGTCCAACCTCGAACGCAGACAACCAACACGCAACAGACGAAACTCCAACATCTGATGGTACGTCTCGATCGGGGTTTGTTGTAACTCGAGTTCATGACATCTCTCTGATAGCTATATAGTGTTCGAATTCCCCGAGGGCTTGTCCTACGATTACGACTAGGTTTTACAAATGCCAAAGTGAAGAGGGCTTAAGATTGAGAGCCTGAATACTTTCTATTACACACTTTAAATTCAAAAGCCTTTTGGGGCATGCCTTAGGAATACCAGTTGACACATTGGAGTTATTAGAATAGCCTATCCTTTTCAATGGAGGGCTCTATTGGCTTTCCTAACCGCACGAGTTGGTGCAGTTTCACCGAGCATTTGCGTCTGAATTCAATAAAAAATTGTAAACCGCACACTCTTTTATTAAAAAAAATTCAAGCTCATTTTATGAACGTGCCAATGCTTAGACCAACAAGTATTCTCTTTTTTGTAATGCGAAAGAAAGAAATGTCAATTATTATTCTGTAGGTGTGTTAAAGCGGCGGGCAATCTTGTTACAATAATGTACTGAGACTAAATGGAAATGTAAAACCCAATACTATATTTAGAAAGAAAAAAAGACATGTCACAATGTTTAAGTTGTTTAGAAACAAATCTTACAGTTTTATTTGGTTAAGATTGTATCCTGCTGTGCACCCCAGAACGTGATTTTTTAGTGTTTTTGTATTTGTATTTGTATTTAGACGCACCAGTCGAACAAGGCGAAACGCATTTGTCGATTTACGAAAAACCTGACGAAACGAGGCGAGAACCACTGGAAATTCCCAAGAAACGAAAAAGGAGAATTCTCTTCACCAAAGCGCAGACCTTCATACTGGAAAGACGGTTTCAACAACAGAGATACCTGTCTGCTCCCGAGCGCGAGGAGCTCGCAAGAATAGCAAATTTAACGCCGGCTCAAGTCAAGATATGGTTCCAAAATCATCGATATAAATTCCGTAAACAGATGAGTGAAAAGGGACCTTGGGACAAACCATACATCTCAGGTCCTTTCCTTACAGGGTCTGGACAATATTGTAGTTGTGTTGGTCCAAGTTGTAGTTACCTCACAAGCTCACCATACCAGCCAGCCCCTGATTATCTACATTACCCTTCCCCAGTGAATTCCACATATATCCAGCCTTCCTCGTACTGGTGAGACTTAGGGACAGAAAAAGCACTCACTAACTAAGGCAAAACTTAGCTATGTCACGTTTTTTTCTCATCTTCAAGACGACGTTCACTAATACCGGTAACTTTTACTCATCAATACTTTTACGGTTGTAAAAGTTTAGAAGTCAAACTACAATTACTAAACAAGGCCCTTAGAAATTACAAGAAACAAAGTTTCTCGTTATTCTTGGATTGTGGTTTACATCCTTCGGGGTTGACTGTGTTGGGGGAAAAACAAATTTAAATTATAAAGTGGAGAAGTAAAAATGGTTTAAGTCGGTTGTTCTTGCTCGTTATGATTCTGTAATTCATCATGTAAAAACTAAGGATTCTTCAGACTGAACAATATTTAGTGACTTATAAAGAAACTAAATTAGAGAAGAAAAAAAGTTGAATCATGTAGAATTAGTAAACTGAAATGCTACTTATTTATCGTCCTGAAAGTCTCTTTTGAAAGTAAAAATATGAGAAATATCTTTTGTGTTTTTTTGAATGGATCACTCATTCCTTGGAAACTCACCGGTCAATTTTGGAACTGAAATCCCAAATTTGTTGAAAAGAAATGCAGTTGGTATAAGGTTTGTGTAAATTAATGTGCACATCAACGTAAAAAACTGCACCATTGTTGTAAATTTATTGGCGTTTATTCCAAACTTTGTACAACTTTCTGTAAAATATGAATAAAGTAACTTTATTGAAGATCAACAGGGCTTAGTCATTAATTTGCTCGAGATTTTTACATTGATAGACTTGCGTCTTTTTTGATAAGATATCACATATATAATATATATAACAAGAGACAGAGAAGGGTGTAGAACCACTGCAACACCATCGATTTCCAACCTCATTGTCTTTGAACACTCAGTTCTCAAGTATATTGTAACTCGTTAAGCTCCCCCAGATTAGTCAGAAGCACTGTACAGTCCAGAACAGAACAGATAGAATAGACCTTGAGAACTATAGAGCGCAGTTTTACAATTTCTTCACACTCTAACGCCTGATATACCTCTTCTCCTTAGCACACATGATAGTTTTTCTGCCCTTAATATATAGAAGTACAGCCCTTTTCAGCCGCTGTTACTAGCTTTTAGCAGTTTCGAATTTATCTTTTATTTTCGATGAAGAAAGACACTAGACATTTTATACAGTTTTATTAACACGAAATAATAAGTCCAAAGACAGCAAATGACAATCACGAAAGTGGACCGTTTGCAATCTCAGTCGGTCTAGATTTTTTTACGAGACTCTTTTCACGCCTGATTTTCTATTGAATTTCTGGTTGATACCAGGTCTGAAAAATCAGAAAAGCTCTTCTACGCAAAAAACCCTGAAATAAAGCGAAGAAAACAACTGAATACTAAAGTATTTGCCGCGCATTTTCGCTCGTCAAATATCGTTTCGAAATGATCTCTCAACATGTAGTCGGCTTCTTATAATGAGTTAATGAAGTCCCTAGCGGTGAATTTCATTCTCATCTTAATATTAATAGACTAGCAATATATCCCGTGAAATAGTCCACCAACAAAAAGTGAATAGGGTACACTAAGATTTCGAGGGTTTGCTAGATGGTGAGCATTTAAGTTTGAAGTAGCCGAGAGCAGAAGATATCCATCTTTGAGTGCAGTCTAAATGAGGGCACGAAACAGAAACTACAACTCTTGTACTGAATTTGTTCCCAAGGGAGGCCAAACATTTTAGGGTAGTAAGAATTCATGTAAGCTGGATAAAATATCTAAAGGTGAGCTTGAAAACCAACTTAGAAGGGAAAATCTGTATCCTCGTGTAAATGGGCGTCCGAAGACGTTCTTGAAAATTATGAAAACAAACCAAAGGTTGATTTTAATGGTTCTTCAAAATAAGCAGAACTGAATAGATACTTTGTATATTAAAATCAATCGACTTGACCAACTTCACGAGCTAAGAGTTTTTCTCTGTCTAGAGAAACTGAGCGTTAGTCTTTGATATAGCCTTAAATGAATCATTTTTACAGTCCAGAAATGGATCTCGTGTTTTTGTTTTGCACAAGGCGGGAACTTAATAATAGATTTTAAGTTTTCGATCTCACGCTTAATCCCCATTGGCGTTGTTTCAAAGAAAAAGTTTCTTATTCAAAAAAAATTTTAAAATAAAATAAAAGAGCATTCGACTCTTGTTTATCAGGAAAATAATAAGTATATAGTCTACTTAGGCTAGAAACAGTAATGAGTAGTTATTTATATATTTGAGCCGGGATTTTAACGACATGGAATTTTTGGTAAAACATTTTTCTCGAAGTTTTTATTGGATGTCAAACAGGAATAATAGTGACGATCATTATTCCAATCTTACGTCAATTTATGAGTGACATGTGAGAATCATCCACTAAATAGAACCATAGGATATGTCATTTTTAAACGCCCTTACTTTTGTGTCTAATAGGGCCATCTCCCTAAAATAACCTCATATCGATATGGTTTTCTGTTTTTCAATAACTTTGCTCTCCACGTGAAAACGTAAAGTGGTTAAAATTCGCCTTTGGCGGGCCTGGAAATATAGCGCGCGCGCGCGTGCAATTTTTCATTGAGGAGCTATCTTATCTCGACGAATAGCAGTCCAGGCAAAGGGACTGTGTGTATTTATTATCCCAGCTTTGTGTAACCAACAATAGTTTAATAACACTAAGTTTAATTAAAAATCGCCTTTTACTGTGCAAAGATATTTGACGATCAAACTAAGCTATTGACGGCTGCTATTGTTTCTTTTGTTTTTGTAGTTTCAGGTGTGATAGTCAATTTCATTGAGAAAAAATCTTGTCGTACGCGTATTCTACTTGCTAGTCTCGCCAAACATCTTATTGAGCAATTGTTGGCCTAGCCATAGCAGAGAACTTCTCTGTCTTAATCTTCGATAACGCTCCTCTAGGAAGTTGTTAGCCCTTAGTTTCTGTCTTACTGGTTTATCTTGGCAGCATAATTCGAAATGACATTTCCGAGCTTTATCGCCACATTTCCTCTGTAACTTAGTTTACGGTTTCTATTATTAATTCAATCCCTGCTTCCATGGGCTAAATCTCTGATTCAAGATGATAAATAATATAAACTGTTGCTTCCTTTCTGCTACGGTTGTGCTAACGCATCGTTAAACACACGTAACGTCCCTAGATCAAACTTCCTCTGCGAATCTTGTCCAGTGAAAATAAAAAAGGGTAATACAAATTTAATAGATCCGTTCAAGGATTCAACGTTCGTCCTTTCTTTGGGACCCCAAAGCCTTTTCACCTGAAACTACTTGAAAAATTCAATTCAATCGCAAACGAACGTCTGGGGAGTTTTGTTTATTCCCAAGTAATATTTGAACGTCCTTATTACAAGAAGGTGATTTTCATTTGACTCGAAATGTCCTTGCAATAGGAAATGAAAGGCTGTAGTTGAACTCTGGATGGTTTTTGAGTTGACATAAGCGGAGCGTTAATGACAATCACGATGTATTTAGAAACGACAGTTATCCGATCGACTGTTGGGCATGGAAATCGAAATCGGCCCAAACCTGAACGAGCAGTTCCTAAAAATATTAATGCCAGTGACTGTTGTTAAGGTTTTTCTCGTGTCGACTGTTTGTGAACTAACTGACTGACATTGTTTGATCTCTCAGAATACTAAGAAAATAGAGAAAAACAAACTAAAACAAATGTGTACACGGGTTGATTTTGCCAGGTAATAGCGAATTGATAAAACTGAATACGCGTTTGAATATTATATAGTCATTTTCTTTACCCTTAGGGGAAAATTAATCGATTCGACTATACGTACGAATTCAAGCCCAGTTTCCAAAAGAAACAGCTCACCTTTATTGATGTTGTTAGGGAATTGGTTAGAGCTAGAGAATATTTACGTCCATAATAAAGCTGTTGGGGACAAAATTAAAAAAGAAGACTGTTGGCTCAACCAATTAAGAAAGCGACAGAAAAGACAGCCCATCGATTTTGGTAACCAAACAACCACAGTTTTCTGGCGAAAACTCCGATCTCATTCGACTAGTTTTCTTTGTTAGCTTTCTCGTTTTGCCAACGGCTTGATATAGATTACGAGTTCATTAAAATATGCCTTAAATTTGAGCAGAAATCAAATTGTGTTTTTAGGAAGTTTTCAGAGACATTTTGACTTTATCAATGAAAGTCATCAACGCATAAATCTTGTTTTCTCGGGGTGGCTAGGGAAAAACCCCGCAAGCTAGGTAGAGTCTCTCGTCAACAACTAACCCTTCAAATGAGCACCGCTCCTCAAGCTGAGGGAAATTTTGATTTGCGGCTGATTTTTGATCTAAACTATCGAACACTCAATCTCTAAACAATTTCGATTGCAGCTTCTTTGCCTTACAACATTTTGTCAATAATATCTTATGTTTTTTTCTAGATTGCATGTTGTTCTGTTCTAAGTACGTTTAGAGCTCGCCGGTTGATTTGATGGCCATAAAACGCTTTGAAAAAGCGGTTATACGTGTTCTACAGCGGAGCTGATTTGACAAAACGCTAAATAAAAAGACGTAAGGGTTCTTTCCCTCGCGTAGAAACTCACTATAGCGAACGAAAAATCCTAGGTGACCACACTTTTTTTATGAACTATTGTACACGAAGCATATTTTTTTGAAATACTTTAAAAACATGCATAAAATTTTACGACTTCTTTAGCATTTAGTTTTTCTACTCATCAAGCTCTTTCAGTTTGCATTCATAGCCAGGCAAAGGAATCCGCGAAAAATTTGTTTGAACATTCTCTTTTGTGGGGGCCAAGGCGAGATTTATTAGTGTCTGCTTTGAGCTCAGGGAAAAAGGGCCATTCAAATTGGCGAGACGAAATCAAAAGCCAAGATAATTAGCCATTGAAGACAACCAAGGCTAAAAGGAAATTAGCTGGAAATAGAGGCCCAGCAGGGAGCTATGTATACGATAAATGAAAGAATAAGATGCTTAATTTTGAATTACTGTACAACAATTATCATCTTTACGTAATATTTGAAAGACACACAGAAACAAACACACACAAACATAGGAAATGAGGAAACACAGCACAGACCCCGCGTATAGCTGTAAAGGCAAAACAAAAATAATCAACACCGCATAGAAAGGATAGTGCGGGGGATCCATGAGATAAAAAGTGAAATAGTGGCAAAGAATGGAGAAGATATAAAAAACTAGGGATTTTTTAAAGAAACGAGTTTAATGGCTTGCAAGTCCGAGTAAATAAAGCGTCAACTGCTACATAGCTTGTAGCGTATGGTGACATGAATTACAAAATGCCTATTTTATTTTTCGATTGACCACTGATATAACAGCACGAATATGTGAAATCACTTTCTCCGATGGAGAAGACATGTTCCTCCATATGTACTGGCTTTGTTTCCTTGCTCATCACTTTATACAGACAAGCTACAGGCCCCATGCCAAATAACCGAAAGAATCAGTGCTAGGTTTTTCAGTATTGCCCCCACCCCGCTCCCCCACGGACGTTTGAATTACCGTGATGAACCTACTGCAGTGTTTTTCAAAGGGTTTAAGTTTTTCCTTCCAAGAAAAGGCAACATTCAGTGGAATTCTATATATCAAGAATTAGCCTTGTTCTGTGATGTTTCACCTTAGCGGGATATTAATTCAGAACCGATGGAAAGCTAGTTGGTTGGTGAATGATAGACTCTCCCATTTCACAACAAAATCACCCCCTTCTCCAACATCATCGACGCGCGCGCGCGCGCGTGTGTGTATATAATGCCGTTGGACCGACCTGCTGCTAACACAATCCTCGAGTCCCATCAATCGTAAGCCGACTGCTTGGCTGTCACTAGTGGGAGCTAACATGGCTAAGAGAGGTTTTAGCCTTCACCACGGATTTCCGTCTGCTCATCCGACAAAGAATGTCACCAGTTACTGGTTTTATCAGTGTCGTCGCGTGAAAACATAACTAAAAAACTACACTACTCATATCCCAATTAAAAGTTACATAACCAAGCTTTGTATTATACTATATGATGTACATTTATTAGACATGTACATTTTAGGAAAATTCGTACTGAATGATGACGTCAGGTACTGGTCAGCTGACTCTTGAATTGCACCCTACTGGGAAAACGTGATTAAAATTCTCTTAAAAAACACCACATTTACAAGAAAAAGCCACAACAAATTTGAATTAAACTTACTGAAAGTTTGGTAGCTAAGTATACTAATCGTTACACATTTGATCATCTCGTCTATAAATTTCACAGTGGAGGCCACAGTCTTTCAGTTATTCCTTTGTTAACTGCGAAAAGTTACAGGTATATAACAGCAACTTAAACTAAGAATTTTATTTCCAGGAGGTCTGAAATGATAAATGAAAACAATATTCCTATATAAAGAAAACTCCGAAATGAAAGTTCAGTTGTTGGCTTTCCTTCGACACGCTCCGCGCCACACAGAGGGGGAATCGGTACCGTTACAGAAAATGTCTCAGGTATTTTATCCACTCAAATGATACGTGAGATGTGATTTCCCGTACGAATTCTTGAGCTTCAAATGCTTAACCACAGCTATGACAATAGCGCCATTTAGTTTGGTACTGGTAAGTCAAGCGAACACCAATCAAGGACAATTCACAGGCCTTCAAGGTTATCACTCATGATCAATTGATTGCATCTCCTCGAAAAATGTTATAATATTAGAATTTAGGAAAGGACGAGAACAGAAATTGCAAAGCTGTGAATTGTTCAATCCCCTGACATATTGATTAACCACAGTGGAAGAACCCTAGCTTTCCTGCCCTGAATCAATAATTTTTTATCCGCTGAAATAAAAGTCTATGCAGTTACGGAATAAATTAAAAAATTCCGGGCTAAACTTACCACAACGTACTCAACAACACATTCAGTCACATCATTTTTACACGTCAAGTACCTTTTAGCTTTTTGGACAAGTACCTAGACCCAGGGTGATGACCAAGAATATCATAAAAGCGAGACTGATTATTCTCACTTTCTCTCACAGTACGTTATCCGAGAGGATTTATACGTTGCTTCCGGATTGATAACTAAAGCAAAACACTCTTGGTGAGCTAAGCTCCAACGTTACAGTCTGATAAAATAATCCTATTTTACAGACACACTAATGTATTTTTTAAATGCTTTATGCAATTAAAGATGTGCTGGGCTGGCTTCTTGGCAACGCCCCTAAGTAACATAACAACCTTTAGAATAAAATAAGTGCGTTATAGTCATATCAAGGGTTTGGATTATGCTGGAGTGAGGCACTTTCGGTTTTATTTTATTAGAATGTTGAGTTAAGTCGAGAGATTGTCTTAAAATGTTGCCTTGCATTTGAGAGAGATAAATCTTATGATTCTTGGCGATTGCTATTGAGTAAAGTGTTCCTTCATTCTAATATTAGTTCCTTCACAAAAAGGGCTGCTATGCGTAAGTAGGGGTTCCGGCCGGAGTGAAATGAAGAGATTTGCCAGGCTTAAAACGCTTGGTTTGCATTTGAGAGAGATAAATCTATTCTTGGTTATTGGTATTGACGTAAGTGTTACTTCAATTCTTTCTTGTCGCTATGCATTATCATAAAAATGGCTGTCCTTAGTAAGGCTTCATCTAAATTAATCACTCCATCTATTACTTGTTTCGCCTTTTTTTTTTTTTTTTTTAATCGGGCTTCAACACATTTTACAAGTAGTCGTTGATCTTTAAGTTTTCTGATCAATATTACTTTTCTTTATTCAACTTAGACTTTTGACTCTTTTGATTCCTTCAGGTACGATAAACAAAGTCTTTTCACAAATTGAAGTGTGTATTCAAAAAAAGATGAGTTTTAGAAAAAGGCATAGCTGTTTTCTCGAGCTTAATGCATGGATGAGTACTGTACAGTACCTTAAATCAACATTAATAATTGTGCAGAACAAAATGGTTTTTAAGTTATTTAGCCAATTATCCGGTGGACCTGCAACAAATTAACACAACTTTGGTGTAGCTGATAAAATAACCAGCATTCATTATGAACAATAGATGAATCATTACGAGATACATCGTTCTGTTAACTTATTGAATAACTAGTCTGCTGTATTTTAGTGGACTGTTTGGACAGTAAGATTTTCTCGCGAGACAAACGAATTGAATGAATAGATTGCAAGATTTCTTTCGACAGGTTTTCAATTGTTCAGCGAAAGACCTTCAAGCCCTTGAAGACTTGTATACACGTAAAGTATCAACAGCTGCTTTTGAAAAGTAAATCAGTAATCCCCGGTAAATATTGCCCGACCATTAAATCTTTGAATCTTGAGTGATGGCTGCACAATCAATAGAAGACGTTTCAGTTGAAAGGTCTTGTTGTCGGATCACAGTGGATACATGGTACACTCTTTAGTCAGTTGTATCGACACTGTTAACCGATACACAATCATTTCGTTTTGGTTCACCTTGTATTTCCTCACCTTGGTCAGAGCAGAGCAGAGCAAGCAGAGCTTTAACTCAAAGGCAAATACGCTCAAAGTCGTTTTTGTAATCCTGTAACACGATGGACAAACAGTAAAGTATAAACAAAGGGATAAAGATACACAGCCTCTTGCACTTTTTTAAAAATCTTTGTTCAAAAATCTGGACAGTTATTTTCAATGCCGGATGCACGAAAGCATTTCTAGCAAAACTGTTGCGAACGTGACAATTTCTAATTCCAAAATAAACAGCCTTTGAATCGTAAAACCGGCCCGCTTATTTGATAATGAAAACTACGAATCCATTTTTGTTCCTTGTTCTCTGACACCGTTTTCCTGTAGTGACTCATAGAATCCGTCGGTTCCAAACCCTAAATTAAGACGGTCTTTAGCTGTGAATATTGATTAGTTTATTTGTATACTTTTTCTCTTTACACATACTCTGAAACCTTTTATACAGCTATTTTGATGAGAAAGCTGGAACTTCCCACACTTAAATTGCGTCTGTGTATAGTATGCGCAACGAAAGTCTTTTGGAAGCTAAAACCAAGTTAAATCAACACTTTTTAATAATTACTTTGTCTTTAACGAATTTAATCTGCTAATGCGTCTTCACAATGCAGAATTCTGCCAGTATTTCCAAGACGACCCTCTTTTAGCTCTAAAGGCTTCTCCATCACAACAGTTGGCTGCGCCTTCCCAAAACTTTCGCGCGCTTGTCTTTTTCGGCTCGTTAATTCTGTACATGATTTACTAACCAACCAATAATAGATGAGCTCGAAGTATTGTAATTAGAAGAATTAGGAAAAACAAAATTGAGTGAATTTGGATTTTTAGCAGAAAATATCAAACCTGTTCACTGTCGTTTTAATACTGATTCAAAGTTTCGAAAGTCATAAGGCGTTTATCAACGAGTGGGAGTCAGTTAAATATAGAAATTTAAAAAGATTGATTTCTTCGTGCCTAAGTAATGACGCTGTTGCATACTTGATAATGTCATAAACTATGGTTAGTGTTCTTTGCACAGACCCCCAGCAGGTCGCGAAATAACAATACAGATCGCAAACTCTGTCTTTCCTTGTCTTTCCGGCCTGTCAGTTCAAGTAAAAAGCTCTCTGCAGCAGTGAAACCATACTAGAGTGCAGATCATTCGTCATAAAAGAATTAAGGATTTTTTCATCCTCTCGTGAAAACTAGATCCTACTCTTGACAAATACTTTTTCATTCGATCTCATTTTGTAAAGATAAAAACCCTTTCCCCGGCCTTAATACTGCATTTGATTATAGACTGTATGACAGACTTCCGTTGCTTCTTTGTACATGATCCATGATCGATGTAGAGCAAACAAGAGAACATGGCGTCAGTTACTCCTAACGCGTTTGCATTTACAACTATACGGCGTTGGGAACGGGAATATGAACGGCATACTGTCGCTCATGGACACTGTCGACGTTGTCTCTTCGTGGTAACTTTTTTCCTGCTCGAGCTTTTAGCAACGTTTCAGGATATCAGTTAACAAATCATTTCTACAATTGTACTAAAAACTCCCAAAAGGATCGCCACTTACCTCCTAGAAAGTCTAGTGCAGTAACTTTCCTGTTCGGTCAAATGATGAAATACCGCAAATGGTAATAGGTTGACCAAAATCAAGAATTAGCTTCCTTAGTTTAATGAACACTCAAGTTTTATGTAACACAATTCCTTGTGCATTCTATTTTAAACTTCTTAATACGGGAAAAGATCAGGAATATTTCGTGGTAAGGAATGTAATTGATTGCCTTCAATGACAAATATATATTCTGTCAGTGCATGAGACACACTGGGGAAAAAAAACGATATACTGAAACATCTACTCAAATGAAGTCCAGAAGATCGTGTTTTCAAACAAAATTCTTCAATTTTTCGCCCTATTGAGAGCATGGGGAGTTGGGAGGGGGGGGGGGGGGGTGAAAGGGCGTTCATTAGAAGAAAGAGGGGAGGAGGGGGGGAGGGGCAGTCAGTATGGCACAGTGAAATCGATATAGAGTTCCTAGTGTATTTTAAGCTCCATGGTATCTTCAACAAATAGCATAGAAGAGGTTTATAATGAGACTTGCATTATTGTCTGGTACATATTCTTGGTCATGATAACGTGCAAATTCATAAAGCCTTTTGCTTTGTTCTGTCTTAGTATAGACTGAGTTTATTGCCATGGTCGATTTCATAACAATGGAAAAGAGGTAAAGTTATCGTAGAATAGAATATTTCATGAAGAGGAAAAACAAATGATTTTGGAACGGGATGGAGAATAGATGGATGAAAGAAAACACAACACGATGCTGGGTTCACAACACCCGACCATCGCGATCCGGAGGAATTCCAAACCTTCTCTTGAATTAAGTCGTAATTCATTTGTTGTTAGCTTCCGGGTGACGCGCAGGAATGAAGAAACGTGTCCTAAAGGCTTAAAATTAGCTACAGTACCGAAAGGACCATAAACTCTAGTAGCAGATCAGTCCGTCACAAGTGTAGTGAACTTTTTTGCCTCAAAAGCTCTCCTCGTTTTAATACTGCTATATATTAAAATTGTGTAACATAGAATAGATTATGACTTACTTTTAAGCTAAACTACACACCAAAAACATTCTGTCAAACTTACTGACTAAATACTGGGTCGTATCTCAGCTACCATCTTTAGCTATCCATTTGAAACGATTTACCTAATCGTCCAGCTTGTCTTGAAAAAATAACTACTTAAATACCACAACACTGCTCAAAGTGGCCACGTTATTATCAGTCGATCAAAAAACTTTTCTAGTTTGATGTGATTATTGATTGGGTTTGTTATGCATCATGACAGCTAAGAAAATCTTTTATCCTTGGGTACGATAACTTTATGACACCTAATCCAATCTGTGTACACAGTTAGAAAAGCTTGGCACAAAAGATGCTTCTGTGGACGAGACAAAGAATGTCCCTATAATCCCTCCAACCTGACAGCTATTTACCTCTGATGTTCTAGACTAAGCCTTAATCGCCATTTAGCTGGGTCTCAAGTCAGACATTTGTTGGAAAACATTCCCATATACGACAAACGTTGATAAACAGAGTTTTCTGAAGGCCAATCATGAGATGGACCAAGTATCGAGTCCATTTTTTGAAGCCCGAGTAATCAAACTGTCTTAGTATATTGTCAAAATGCTTTTATTCTCATTTAGCTGCGACTGATATCAGTTCATTTATGACAAGGTCATTGAAATCTAAGTTCAATTACTCTTTTCAAATGTTGTTGGTAGATGTAAAATCTGTCTGTCGATAGTGGAATCTATAGTGATCTATAGTGCCCGCCTTTACATGCTTCTTGCAAGCGATTTTTTAGATACGGCTTCACTTTAGTTTCTACCCATTATGATGCAATATATATATATATATCCGCAAACTATCTATTTTTCGAGTTTTCATATAAAGACTTTTTAGAAACCTTTTTGCAAGTGAATCCTGTCGAATGAGAAATGAGCACTTTTGGCTGCCACAAATTCTGTCAACTTTTCGTTTTGCTTCACTGAGATATTACTACTTGGCGCCCCTTGTTAATTTTCAATTTATGAGCGAAAGAATTAAGGTGAATAGAGTCAAATACCTATCACTCAAGATTTCATTACTCATCTTATCCTTGAAGTATGTGTCCAAGCTGTTTTATATCAAAATATAAAAAGAGACTTTCCTGCTTTCTTTTCAGATACTGGAATTATTCCACACTTGTCGAAAACTATCGGTTATTTCTATGAAGTTATCGCATGAGATATGATATCTTTGTGATAAAGTCTGATGGTGCAGCTACTTCGGTCTGAGATGTGTATGAGAGGTAATTCGTTGTCAAGCCGATGAAGGACAAATCAAAAAGGGAATCTTGACACAAGTTCTGACCCTTTCCGGCTCAAGGGGCAGAAATTGCACGGATTGTTTCAGGAAATCTCATGGTTGTGCTATCGGGACGATGGTAATCTCTAGCCATCAAGTAAAATGAACAATTTCAGAACTTGTCTAAACCATTAGGTATATCGTCCTCTATTCATCGACCTGACTAAGGACAAATCCGATTACCAAAAGCCAAAGTTTACGGATTAGCTGAACACGTTTTTCACACATCTACTCGAAAAGAAAATCTTTAAGTGCTTCATTGAATCATATTATCAGAATATGTCTTCGAAAGCTTCAATGGGATAGAGTTTTCTTGAAGGGGTTTTTCTCTTTTCGAAAGAGTTTAAACCTTAGGTAAGAAGTATACTTAGCCAGTTTGTGCAAGAGTCAACAATTTCCAATGAACAAAAGTGATCCTCGCTTGAAGGTTTTCAACACTCGTACGCTACTTTGGCATTTCCGATTCACAATTTCAATTTGTTTTGTTTGTCTTGCAAAAGTATTGCACTTATCTAAATTATTTTTAAACTCGCTGTGATCAACACCTTGCCAACCAACCAATCAGGTTTGAGTCTGTGTTGTGTTAGAGGCTCCAACACTTCAGTGGGGCCCGCCCAGATTTCCGGTTTAATGCCACACACAAATTAAGCGCGACTGAAACTTGAAAATACCTTCAGTCATCAGCTTTCCGTAGCTTAGACAAGACCCAAAGACGTAGGAGTTTACTTGTTAAGGCAAACCTCGAACGCCCCACAAAGAAACAATAGAGGGCCATTGTGAGCGTGTGTTAAAGGCCAGATATGGACATGCTTCAAGGGCAATCAAGGCAATTTCATCCGTTTTCCATTGACGGGATTCTAAACAACCACAAAACAAAACCTCGTGAAACTTCTAACACAAAGCTTGACGAATGTAATTTTCATTGTTCGACAAAAGTTGAAGAACCACATCTTTACGAAACCACTGAAGAAAGACAGAGGAGACTTCCACGATCGGAAGAGTCGAACGAGGAGGTCGACCGACGACACAAGACTTTAGAACATGACGAATATTCAAGTAAGTCCTGGCAATACTTTATGCTTCTTTAATAGGTATATATTCATGCCTTCATGTGAGACTGAAACACACAGGTATAAATTTTTACCCACACAAGTAAAATGTCGAAATAACTACAACAACACCCAAATTGCTAAGCTAACATTTCAAGATTTGAAAAAAAAGCTTTTGATTTTGGTTATCAATCAAATGCTTGACTTAAAACGACACTCCAAATGAATCGAGCAATGATTTCTACTTTCCTTAATTGTATTTAACTCTACTGTTGGCGCCTTCAATGCCTCGCCAAATGACGTTCCTTCAAAGTACTTCTCGTACGTCGGTCTATTGGTAAGTGTCTTTACTTGACCAACTTTACAAGTAGCTACAAAGAGACTTAAGAACAGGAGTATTATGTCATTTTCTGTCACGGAACTCTCGAAGCTTAGATGATAGCCGTACTCCAAATAAATGGATCGTCATTATAGTCTCACCCAGGAGCGCTTAAGAGGCCAGATTTGGTTCGTCTTTTAGTTCAGTGTTTCAACAAATTATATCCTTCCACTAAAAACCCTCGACGAATCTTAGCCAAATCATACATGTAAATCTAAAATCACACTTTCTAGAGGATTTAAAAAATAAAAACTGACTGAAAAAGATACCGAATATTAATAGAAAGTATATTAGATATTCCTCAGAATTAAGTAGGACCTTCTCACTTTAAAAACCTAAGAATGGATGGCCTAAAGAGGGATGATTCGGTAGTTTTGATATAGTGCCCATCAATTTCTTTCATTGGTAGATTTACCAGAAAAGGCTTTTATAATTATCCATATCTTATTTTATTTTGGGATACTACTTAATAGTTTGTAGGTCGTCAATATGACAACGAAGGGGCTCAGTATAAACCTAAAATATAGAACATTGTGTTGCGGCAAGATAGTGGGAATGGACTCATGTAGATGACTCTGACAGCATGTAAAGATATTCCATTTTCTTGGTTTTACATATAGTTTTGTTAAATCAGTGAATAAGACGACGTATTCCTAAGCATCAAAAGCCGCGTACAGCCGAGAGGAAAGCATCCGAAGCAAAACGTTCAAACCCGCATGATCTCATTACTAAGCACACAACTATCGGAGAATGAAGCCAGGATATATTGCTTTTTACATTCAAATACAACTTATTAGTCACAACAAAAGCTTTTGGATAGGAAAATAAAACGGGGGCAGAGGTATTGTTGTGCTTCGTTCGGCCATTTGTGTTGTTTCTTCTGGATTGAGTACTCTGAATGTAAAGTCCAAAGTGCAATCAATGGACACGACGGTCTCGCTCGGTATTTCAGTTTGAACATGAATCATGTTTGTTCACAAAAATGTTGGTCCCGCAAAGAGCTGAACTCAGTTATCATTGAACTTGAAAGTGTAGCTCCTGCTTTTTTCAGTCCCGGTTTTCTATGTCTTGCAATCGTCCATCTGTTGAGAAACCGAAAGAGTATCTCTTGACGAATTTGTACAAATCTTCTATCAGTTTACGCTTCAGTTTTATTCCAACTGATGGATTATCAATGAGAAGTTTTGTTCAGTTTAGAGGGAATAGAGGAAAATTGATGCTTGAGTTGTTTGACTCAAGTATGAGTGTCAGTACTTGTGTCATCGGTTCTCTCCCAAGTGTTATTCTGCTGGCAGAGTCTCCTTTAAGTTCCTCCTTTAATCGGCACTGAGAGAAGTCTTCAGTCTTGTAGAAGGGATGAGGAATGGTCTTAGCTATCATAGAGCTCCTAAAAACAAGATCACCATTACCATCACCATCGCCATGAATGAATGGTATTTATGAATTACATATAAATCTAAAGTATATTGATAAACAACAAC
Organism: Stichodactyla mertensii; assembly: GCA_011800005.2. Taxonomy (NCBI): domain Eukaryota; kingdom Metazoa; phylum Cnidaria; class Anthozoa; order Actiniaria; family Stichodactylidae; genus Stichodactyla; species Stichodactyla mertensii. The sequence goes on along the minus strand of JAAAQI020161449.1, from coordinate 1,826 downwards.
AAACAAACGAATGTGTGAGAGAGTTGACTGAGGGTTATCGGTTTATTGGTATTACAGTTTTACGTCAGTACACTGACTGTGGTTAATAAAGTAAGTTCAACATTCTAAAATATTGCAACTCTGAGCACAAGCTCTCTTGTTTCTAGGTCTAGGATTTAGATGGGTTTGAATGCAATCGGTTTAACGTTGAAGATCATGATGACTGTGTAGTTACTCTGACATCTGCGATGGAACTACTAGGAGAACTACAGTCCTGACTTAGATCTTGGAACTGCTTGAATCAAAGTTGCATAAGCCGGCCCATCATATCCCTGAAATATGTCACGAGGGAACAACCTACTGAATAGGAGGCCTAAGTTGATGAGGTTGTATTTTGTGCTGAAGTACTGAACATCCTATACGCCTTGGAGAAAAACTTAATCATACGTGCTCTCACTACTGCATGGACTTAATTCGGCTTATTTGCAGAGAGCATTTGAAGCATTTCCCTCTAGTATTACACATGGTGCTCATGAGTCCTGGAAGGTGTGTGTGATGCTTTGAGAATTCCAGTTTTTACTAAATTGGATATTGCCGTTCAGAGGAACTTTTCGTCATGCCTAGTTCTTCAAGCTGCCATTCAATTCTAAACTTCCCATCAATGTCCTAATCTTTTCTGAACACTATATCGTTCCTCTTTAAACACAAAACATTCTGACTTCAAGTACGCCCACCGAGGCATCGTTTTGCTCTTTTACTACAGAAGGAAACACTCATAATCTCTGTCCATTGTGCTAAATATATATTATAATCCATTCTAGAATGAGGTTAATCCCAATAGACAAAAACTGATTGTTACCATGTATTTACCTTGAAGTGAACAAACTCACAAAATGTACACAAAGATTAGATTATTAATCTTTACTGTGTAATAGGATAGTATTCGTGATGAATATGTCGACAATTATCAATGGATTAAAGCTTCATTGAGGATTTCACAATGGTATAATTAGCATCAGTGTCTATATTCTTTCAAATCGTATCCTCAGTACGCGTACTACAGGACTATCTTTTCCGAGCCGTAAAAGCACAATACAAATAAACAGTACGAAGACGTAATACCAACGTAAATCATACGATGTATGGTACCATGAAACCACTATTGATTTGTTTAACTTTGAGTTTTGGCTTTGGGCCAACGTGCCAGCCATAGGCATGTGACTCGTGACGAAGAGGACCACAATAGAGGATGCCTTCTTGCAAGCAGTTATCCCTAATTTCTATCTATTGTCTCATTTTATCTCAAGTAGAAGAAGAGAAGATGTGGAAAAAGACACAGCAATCAACCCTGGAACGTAGATTTCGGTGGACACCCATTCTTAGACTCAATCTGAGAGAAGCCAGTTTCTCGGAAGCATTTCACCGTAACTGCAGCAAACCATCACTATATAGACAAGATTTCATTATGTTTTGTTTCATACATAAGTTGTGGATAACAAATAAAGCGAAGGATGGATTTCTGAACCGTATTGGTTCGTTTACCCCCAAAAAACTTTACAAAACCTTCGAACCATTTTTGACCATTAAAAACGTTTTACAAATTATAAAAGCTCGGTATATTAAAACAAAACCGCAGGTAATTCTGGGTCTAAACTTAGGGACTTGCGAGATATTTGATCTCCATGCTAAATTCAGTCCCACAAGCGCTACATATATAAAACAATTATTCGACGAAATCGAGTCGTACATGAACTCATAGCCGACAAGGCGCTGCGCGCCTCGTCGGCTATTAGCCATGTACGACGAGATTGAGTGGAATAATTGTTTTATTATATCCACATCCACTG
>JAAAQI020161338.1:0-21879 GCA_011800005.2 Stichodactyla mertensii | reverse complement strand
CAATATTTTTGCAGGAATCGTCAACGTTCCAATTACAAAGCTTTTTGTTTGTTATTAGACAGAAGAATCCTCCCCTCCCTCCCCCTCCTGCCCTCCCCCCCCCCCCCCCAAGTATGATGTAGATTGCGTAATACGTCGTCTACCGCTGATGACGTAATCATAAATTTGAATTGTGACGCATTTTATTACAAGGAACTAAGAATTTTAATCTAATCGTGAAAAGCAGTTTGGTTAAGATTTTTTTCAATTCTTCCTGATCACTTCAGGAAGAGAATCTGTTTTGGTGCTTTTTGTGAATAATTGGACCCGAAAACATGTCACACCCTAAAAGGTCTAAACACAACAGCACTGAATACTAAACCCGAAGGAGGAAAAACATCAGTATCATAAAGTTGATTAGGAGAATTATTTTACCAACCGAATTGTCTGGTAGGATGTTAGGCATACAACGCCAAGAGAACACAGGAATCCCGTCATGTAAGTCCATTCGTTTAAAGATTCCTGCAAAGAAACGCATATACTGACCAATGAAAATAACCAGGCAAAAACAATGTTTCTAAGTAATGTAGAATGGCTAGTGGCTTGGTAAACTGAACTTTTGACCCTTATTCTCATTAGTCAACAACAAACAATGTCAGGGGAATGTTCATCAAAGCTAACGAAGCTTACGATGGGAATCTGAGCAGGGGCGGATTAAGGTGGAGTGTGTTGGGGGTGTACCCCCTCTCCCACTAAGAACAGGAAAGTCCCCTTCCTGACTCCTATTATGTGTCCCTTTCCACTTGCGAATAGTGAGTACCATGGACGCAGCCCCCTCCCATAGAAAAAAACCTGGATCCCCCCTGCTGATTACAGTGGCAATAAGACAAGAAAATCAATCATCTTTTACTACTGATATCATCATTTTCGTACAAAAAGTAAAACATTCAATTTTTAAAAGAATTTCTACTGGACGCCAAGCAAATGGCCCGAGTACTCGAGTTCCCATCGTGCTTTGTTCTAGATAGATAAGGCTCCTGTACACTGCCCATTATCCATCTCCTAAAAGCCTAACACAACGTACATGCAGCTTTGTATATGAACAAGTCGAAATGGGTCATTGCTTACTAAAAAGCCTGAAAGCGTCTATTCTCGAATGCGATTGATTGACCTTGGACTTGACTTTTGTTATGAAGGGTCAGTTCAGCTGGATTGTTAGACAAAAACACTCAGATTTTACCTCGATATTAGTGGTAGATAATCTCGGCAAACTGGAGCCAGTTCTTTTGCGTACAGACGAGAGGTACTGGACTGCCATCCCACCACTGTCCTCTTTACCGTAGTTGGTCAGTCCATAGGTTAATCGTTTCCATCTTGTGTATGTGTTTTCCCAGGCCTATGTAAGAAAATGCTCATCAAAGTGAACTACGTACGACTTGCGTTCTACACCCTCCCCCTTCTTGAAATCCGAATCTGAAGGCCCTCTTCGACCATCGTTAAGTCTGATAGCTCTCGGCCTGACCTTTTCACTTTTCAACCCTCCCCCACCCCTCCCCCCTTAAACCAATTTTGTGGCACCCCTAAATCGAGTATTGAAACACATTGGTATATTCATGCAATAAAAATCTGACACTTATACGCAATTTGTAACGATTAATAGACTGGACTAATCAATGCTCCTAAATCTGTGTGTGAATCTTTTTGTATTTTTTCATATCAAAATCACTGATGACAAATGCCATACATTTGTTCCGGTGAGCTCACTTCCGGTACAAAGCTCATATTTTGAACTCGACAATACACGGACTTCACAACTATTTTACCGTTCAATTATCCCTTTATCTAAATAATACATTCTGTAAGCTATGCCTGGTAGTAATATTAAAAGATTTGGGGCAATTTTTGAATAGATTATCTTTGTTTTGGTATATCACAAGTCTACTTTGTGAAACTTTTGTATACGTCACTTTGCTGCTAAATTAACTTCAGCACTGTGGTTTTTACCCCTTTGATAGTCTATAGGCGCCCCTTTGTTTACAATATTTTGCTTTTGCTTTTGGCATTCGCATACGGTTTAAAGTTGAGAAAATATTGCAAACCGAGTCCCAAACTTAAGAGCTTACTAATATAAGTTGTCTACGAAATGTTTACCTCTTTGCATGCAATATTAAAGGATAAATCAACTTTTAAAGTTTCTGTGTTGCAACAGCGCTAACATCACGCAAAAACTATTTCATATGCCAAGCTTAAATTCTCAAGAAAAGCTAATTTTGCCATGTTCTTTCATATATTCAGAGTTGGATAAGAAACACGTTTTACACGGTCGTTCATTTTATTTCCGGTCATTAGAAAGCATATGCACCAATCACCAAATCAAATGTCATATCAATGTATGGAATGATTTTGATATGGTCGCTCGAAGGGTATTTCCGGGATCTCTGGTATCTTGCGAAAAAAATTACAATGGAATTGTTCCTAAACCTTTGTAGAGTCACCCACCTTCACATTGCCTGGTGTTTGTCTGTCAAACTGACGTAGCAAAGCCATGATTTTCTTTTGAAGAGCAGCACGGCCTGCGAATTGACAGTCAAACAATTTAGAGCGGTCTGTAACTTGACGACATCAACAGCCACAAATTTCAAGAGTTTAGCTACTACATTAGCCAGTTACCTGCAGTGAATCGTGTTGCTTCAGCAGCAAGTTCAGTCATTACGTTAATATTGCACGAGTTGTGAAGTTCGTTAAGGTTTTCTGAGCTTTGAAGAATATCCATCTCTTCACACAGATGTCCAAAACACGACAGAGCTAGCAGCGCTGCCTCGATATCTGAGCTCCATAGATAGCTGAGAAACACTTCCTGCAAAAAAGCACAAATTGCATATGTTGCAGAATGACGTCAGAGCAGGAACGTTCAGTGTGGACGACAGCTCAGCTTACAGTGGACGAAATCCACTTGGGCGTATTTGTTTTCCCATTTTAGACCACGTGTTATTCCCTTGGGTTTTGTTTCTTTTAAGCTCACTTTAGAAAACTACACGATTACACCTTCTTCACTTCAAACTCCCGAAAAAAACTTGATCAAAATGATTCCTAAACTGGGGGATTCATTTACTAAAATAAACTCTTTCGGCTCTTCCTGAAAGTTTAGTAGTAGAAAATGCCGTGAAGAAAATCGATTTCGTGGATTTTTGTGAGTTTGAGGCGAACAAGAACGTGAAATCGTGTATTGTACGTTTTCTTAAGTGGGCTCTCTTGGGAATTGAATTTGTGTACTATAGACAAACTCCAAGTATTTGCCTGTCACTAGGTACCAAGATATGTCAACCGGTAATGCTCGCTTATAGTTAGAGTAGGCGCTCTCAGTGGGCTAGCCTAGACATAGATGTCTCCCTACCATTTCCTGTTTGGGGAGAAACCGGGGGGGGGGGGGGTAATATAACGTCTACACACAGGCTGGGTTTCAGTCTGATTCAGCCAATGAACATACTGACGAACATCTAAACCTACAACCTAACAACCAAACCGATGATTGTATGCTGTGCGCTCTTTTGCGCCATTCAGAGTTTGTGTTGTGTAAATAACGCCTCACCTCCAGCTTGTTATGTGCTAAAGAACAGACTGGTATATGACAGCCAGTGGACGCATGTTCCTATGTAATAACATACAATAGATTGTCATTCGACATGGTATGCTAATCCTACATGTAATTGTTACATGTGAACCAGGTCTCACAAAGCGTTAAGGTGCGATTACCCGGACAACAAAGTGGTGCATTTTTTGCGCAGCAATTTAGCGCTGCAAGTTAAAGGGCAATGTTGCCCGTGCACCCGCAATCCACTTCGTGCGCAACAAATTTTCTGTACCTCACATATAGAAACAAAGAAAGAAATGAATCGTTCTTTTCCCAGCTGAATATCTTTCTATCTAAATAAGTGTCATGGAGCATCCGACTGGTACTATATACACTAATAGGTCACGTTCGATATCTTCAAATTCAGATTTGATTGCGAGGCTTCATTCGCATGGTACTTCATGTATGTACAAACAAGTGGATCACCAAATAAATTTATACGATAGGCATAAGATAATGTACATATACGATGTTCCTACCTTTCGGCAATAATGATAACATTTTGAGAGAAATGCTAGTCAGTTACTGAACAACGTTGTAATCGAATCTACAGCGCTATATCTACTGATCCTTTTGAGTTTTAATACAATTTTGGACATTTTATTCCTGAAAGCCTCGGTATCGTGCTTGAATTTTAATATCTCGAACGTGGCCTATTGCAAAAACGATTGCAACATACATTAAATACGCGCTCAAGGAGAACAGACTGAATGTTTAACTAAAAATTTCAAGCATTACCTTGTGTTTGCTTAAAAAATCATTTTTACATCGTATGAGATCCTTCAAATATTTTAGCAATCTCGTGCTGTGTGCACCGTGATTTATGAGTATTTCACAGATAGCAACGAATACGTGAGAACTGGAAAAAAGAACAATTAAAATATTTTTAACAACATACCACCGAAATAGAAGTGCGTGACAGCATTTAAAAAAATTATAAGAGTTTGATAAATAAATCGCCAAGCTATCATTCAATATACAAAACTTAACTGATACCGATAAATTGAATTTTGAAAGCATCTTTCTTTTATCCATGTCCTCTGAAACTTTTACGTCACGCTAATCTTGTGCAATGAATTGTGGGATATGTTTGGGACAGACAAACAAAATGGCGGAGTGCCTGATGAAGCTTTCGACACAAGATGTCTGAGGGGCAATGCTTCCTTTGAAAGAAACAGGATAATAGTGTCAAAAAGATGGATACGGCAGTTTTCAACTCTGCCTTGAAAACTCGTATAAATCTCCAAAAGCAGTTGACATCCTGCTTTCCGAAAGAAAAGCCTCTCGTCTCTATCCATCTTTTTAAGTCTTGGACACTATTATCCTCTGTTTCTTTCAAAGGAAGCATTGCCCCTCGGACATCTTGTGTCGAAAGCTTCATCAGGCACTCCGCCATTTTGTTTGTCTGTCCCAAACATATCCCACAATTCACTGCACAAGATTAGCGTGACGTAAAAGCTTCAGAAGGCTATTCTTGGATGAAGTTGAGCATGAGACAGTAAATTATCAAGACCGAGAAATCTGGGAAATTGTTATATTTGACGTTTAGGAACCGATTTTTTCAAAGCGCGCGTCTAACACTTGGACTTTGGAATTTATTATGCCGAGTTCACTCGCTATCGCGGATTGGCTCAGTAGAATAAGTGCAATAAACCCGTGAGACAAAATGTAATAGTCAATGACTATTAGTCAAATCCCAACAAAATAAAACAATAGAATTAGTGTCTACTAACCTCTATTAGACTAATAACTATTTCAAGGGTTTAAAGTGACGGCACTTAACCAATGAAACAGAAACTAATAGATTAAGTCTAACAGACGAATAGACACAAAAGAAAACAATGGAATTAGTTTCTACTGAGTCCTATTAGAATAATAACCATTTCACAAATTAAGCCATCACTCTATTGCAATCAATCTATGCTGTTAGCCAATCAGTGGCAAGATAGTGAGTAAAATGTATAATAACCAGGAGTGGATCCAGGATGTTTTTGAGGGAGGGGTGGGTGTACTATTTATGTTCGGGACTCGAGCACCAAAACTAGAAAATAATAAAGCCATATTTGACTGTAAATCGCGCACCTCGGGGGAAGGGAAGGGAGGGAAGTGCGCAACCACTCCACCCCTCCCCTGGATCCGCCCTTGAAAACTATTATTATTATATACCGAACACGATATTCTTATTATCCGGTATAAAGCCTGATGAACACGTTAATGAGAGCAATATTAAGATAAATACCCTTGAATTTGTAACGAGGAATTCACTTCAAACTCAACGTATCCGAGGCTGGGTTGCTGAAGCACGCCCCAACAAAAGACCACTTATTTAGCAGTCTAATTGGTGAGACCTTGGCTTATAAGCAACCCCGCCCTCAAAGTTCGAAAGTTTGCAAGACCAACATTCATTGACCACTTTCCATACATCGGTTCACTTGTCAAACACAAAGCATTCAGTTGAGGCTGCAAGGTAGTTTAAAAGGATTATTCAAATTTGTACCTCGCACCTTCAATGACATACTTTGTGTTTGACCAGTGAACCGATGTATGGAAAGTGGTCAATAAGGTGATCTCTTGGCATCCCCTTCTTCATGTGGGATGAACCAAAGCATTCACCATTACGTAATTATCTTCTATGCATACTCCTTATTACATTCACGTGAGCCTTTTGGCTTTTTCCCTACAAATACCGTATTCTGTTAAGATTTTGATGGTTTGCATTGAAAATGTCTAATTTTGCGCATAAACGCTGATTTGTCACTAATGGTGTCAAGTATCCCAACAGTATGAATTATATATGTTTTGCTTGAGAAGGATGAAATGAATGCGCTGCATGCTCTGCACTCATTATGGAATGTGCATTTCTAACTTTTCTAAAGAGGCCTTAACACTTCCTGAAAGAAAATTCTGGGATTCCAGCATCAATTTTTTGGGAAGGAATTGCAGTTGAATGAATCTGCAAACTCGGTCAAGAAGTCATGACTTCACGTGAACTCATGGCAATGTGCAAGTTAAGGAATGTTACTGTAACTTGAAGGATATTGCGCTTAGTGTATACACCAAATTGAAAAAACGTCGGATTCAAAATATTAAACCATTGAAGGTGGTGACCGAAAGGGGTTATGGGTAAACAGTTAATGAGGCCCATAAAATGCGTTGAGCATTGATGGAACCCTTGAATATTGCTCTCTTTAAGAATTCTCAGCAATTCTCGAGAGTTGCAACAGCACCTGCACATATGGGGTTTGTTGTTTACCCAGAATCCCTTTGGGTTTCACCTTTGATGATTTAACCTTTTCAATCCGACAACAGTTGTTGTTGTTGTTTTTTTTTAATTTGGTGTATACATAGAAATTATATTAAGACAAAAATAACATTATGCTCTTGTCGGGAATCGAACCCACATCCTCGATTCACTAGTCCGATATGTTAACCATTACACCACAAGGACCAACCACGCTGGTAGCCGCTGCGACAGCCAGACAGTGTAGTCTGTGTGACAACTGCAGGGATACCAGGCCTTTATTTTCTCTATGGGAAAGCTGACCATCATAATTTGACTGCTACATACTGGCAATACATAATGGAAACGTGCCATGCTCACCTTTCCCGAGTTTAGTTCATTAATAGCTGATAAGATTTGCTGTCTGGCGTCTTTTTGAGTTACTCCCAGCTCTTTCAAATCCATATCATTAAGGGTAAGAAAGGCTTCCATATCAACCTGAATACATAAATGAACAACCATTCAACTCATCCACATTCAAACTGGCAGCTGTGTTGTGGATATTTATGCCTTTCTGTTGTTCTTCTGGCACCCTACCAGATAACATGCCAAATCACGACCAATCAGTAACGAAAGATAACATCACATGCACTGTACCTCTTGTTCTTCAAACATGGAATTGTACTTTTCCAATGAAAGCTTCTTTAAAATATCTGTGACTTCTACAAAGAAGCAGCAAATATTTACAGGCGTTTATAATGAGAATAGCTAGCAAAGTACTGACTTGAGCTAATACTTTATTTCTTCTCTTCACCAATGTTTATAATGCTATTCAAACCTAAATTTACACGAGGCAAACTGAAACGACTCTACCAAGTCACCGAGTATTGATTAAAGATAAATAACTATTATATAACGCACGCTCTGATTGGCTAAAAACTGTGTGATATAAGAGCATGGCAACATGGTTTCCATGAAAGCATATTATTTTATTTTATAAAAGCTTTATAATACGCTTTTTTCATGTTTTATGCTGTTTTATCAACACTTGGGATGTTGGGAAAGCTTTAGAACCAATCGCCCGTGGCTCGTGATCCTAAAACTTTTCTCTTGTTTTCACAACATCCGGCGTGTTGATAAAACAGCATAGAACATGGTAAATCGTTTTATAAAGCTTAATTAATGCATAATGGAACAAGTTTCCTCATACCTTCATCTGTATTTTCAAAGGGTATACAATTTACTGAAGGACTCGATTCCCCATCATCACTTCTTGACGTGATTACTTGAGCTAACTTAGCAGGTTTATTAGGAGTGGAGGAAGGGTGTAGCCGACCTGGCGCCGAGCACGCGGAGGAAGCTGATATCAATGTAGGAGAAGGACTATGACTAGTAGTTCTTGATTGCTTCTGGCGCAACGATGACGTGGATGTAGGCTTCAATGGTGACTCCATTTGGTTACTCGTGTTAGCTGGCTTCAAAGTCCTGTAAATATGACAAACCTAGTAACATGATGAAATTTTATGAAGCAGCAGGCCTGATCAGACTTACCTGCCACCAGAATTGTTAGAAGCACAAGATAAAAAGCTGGCAGTTGAATATGAAGACTCGGGACTGCCACTAAAATTAAATCCATCACCATGACGACGGCGATAGACTGAGTATCCACTGACACTACTCTAAGAACCAAAAGTAAGAGAAAGTATTCAACTACTGTTTGTGTTGACTTAAACTATATAAACAGGTAAAAAAGAAGAAATCGGAGCAAAAATAAGTTTGTTTAGTTTTAAAATTTTTATTTGTTTGTTTTTGTTTTCTAGTTATAAATAAAAAGTTTAGTTCCATGCAGCATAAAAGATTTTTCATTACAATGTTATCCAGGTTATCCACAGCATGACATTTACTTTCTGAAACCAGTTCTGGTTGGAGTGATTTGCCATTAACACACAGACATGGAACCTGTAGTTAGATTATTATAAAACATCATTGGATTTAATTTATTTAAGAATCATAAACAATTGATATTTAAGATGTCAAGTTACAACATCATGATTAAATGTAAGAAGAAAGTTTAGTTTTTTAGTGTTTGAGTGAATAGTGAATCTTAACCAATAATACATGCCAAGCGAGAGAATGATCATGGAGAGATCTTGCACCCTTAGTTATTCTCAAAGAAAACAGATGTTCAGTAAGGTCTTTCATGGTTGTTACATGATTTATTTAAAGTTACCTAATTCTATCTTTTCATTGATTTACTCACAAAACCCTACTAATAAACAGATTCCTGTTCCTTTAAAAAAGAAAAACATCTAAGAAAATACGATATACTTTAACTTTAATATCTTTTATTCTGGTTATGTGTTAACTTGTTCTTCCACAAAGAAGTTTAGCGTATTGCTTTTGTTATTGACTCTTAATTCATTCAAAAACAAACAGATAATTCAAAAATGCAAAAATATAATAAAGACATCAATGTATATACACTGTGATAAAATATGAAAATTCATTTCGGATACATTGATCCAACAAGGCAGCTGGAAAATAATGGTATTTCTATCAGAAATGACTGTTTCTAGCATCTGATATGCTTGCTGGAATAGACTCACTGATTGTTTATCAAAACACATAGCTGACTCATTCCTTGAAACACAAGCAGCAGTCTGGAGAAATGACATCTAACTGACATTTACCTCTACCATGCAACTGCTAACTAACTACTTAATACCAAGTATCTACTGAGCACTTATCAACCAATGCAGACACCACATCTCAACAAACACTTAATGACACACTTTTTCAGCCAATTACTGGCACATTACCAGCCACTTAGTGATTACCTTAATAGTTAACATTGGAGTTTAATAATAACATGCAGTGTACGAAGATACTCAAAATTAACCAAGATGGGGTTTGTTAACAAATCAGAGTACGGATCAAAAACAATAGAATTCGAGTTTATATTCTACTGCCAAGGTGATGAAGACATTTTTTTGTCCCCACATCAAACTTCAAAGTTCCTCACCTGCCTTTATTCTATTAGAGGACTAGTTGGTTGGTGCATACCAGGTGATCTCGCAAGCGCACTTACGGCTAGTTTTAGCCAATCAGAATCATTTTATTCACATCCATGAAAAGTTTCATTAATTTAAAAATGGCATTTTTCGAGATGGAATTTTACAAAAGAAAGTAGAAGTTTTATCATAATCTGAGATTTATGTTTTGTTTTCGAGGTTTTCGAGGTTTATTTGTCGTTCCAATGGAATCGTTGAGATATTGTGCCGGTATTAATCCTGGTATTAGGATCTGTTGGCTTTGAATAATCCTTTGCGCTCTTCGTAGCGATATCACCTACTTCTAGATCACCTAACTAATTCTGCTAGGTGGCTTTCTTCTTATAATGCATAGCTAAACAGACCACGCGGCAAATAACTGATATTTTCTTTGCTTGGATTTCAAAAGACTTCGAAATTTTCATGCTATTCTTCGTTTTCACGTTTCGTCATCTGGTGGACTTTAACAAAAGACTTCTCATTAGGTCCTTTTGTTCGACCACCAGCATGGCCGCCATTTCTTTTGTCTTTTCATCCTCTTGGGAATGGTTGAAAACCATCAATAACGTTCTTAACCTTTTTAATTTTTTTATGCACTTCAAGTCAACACAACACGACCGTGTTTTTGATTACTCAATCACGTTGGATGGCGCCTTTTCCAGCATATGATTGGTTGAATGAAAACAAAATGCCATTTACCCGAAGGGTGACCAACAAAATAGTTGGCTTATACATTACTCAAGTTCATATTCCAGATGCAATCTAAGCAGAATCTGTAGGCTGAAGGTAAACACCAGATACATTACCACTTATAACTACGCCAAAACACTGCAACACATGAATACTAATCTGTTATTGAGACTGAAAAAGGGGAATTCCCTATTCATAAAAGTAACTAATCCAAAATAAATAAATGTATAGTAGTTAAATATGCGCTAAATATCGTACTTTAGTAGGTGGAAATTAGACGTTTGCCGTCGCGACAGTTCACAAGCAGGTGCAATGGACCGAATGCCAGTAGAATATAAATTTTAATACTTTCGATTCGTAATCTGATACAGAAATATTACCTGAGGAGCAAATGAATTCTCGTCACTTGGCTCTCTTTGTACTCTAGTTAATTCAAATGCAGGAGCTGGCATAGATGGTGGAATGACAGGAGATATCACATCATCAGGCAATCTACTTTTTGGTGAACCCAACGGCTAGTCATTAAGAACACATACAAAGAAATCCTTAGACGTTCATAGAGCAGATTTCGTATGACTGTGAAAAAGTCGCGGCACGAACACGGCGCGGACACGGTCAAGGCGCGGCAAGGAACTATGGAATTCTAGAAAACATCACGGTCGCGGCAAGGCACGCTTACGGCAAGGCCCGTGCCGCGACTTTTTCACAGTCATATGAAATCTGCTCTAAGGGGCTGGTTATGATTTAAAGCGAGGTGGGTAAGGGATGGTGCAAAATTAGGTATGTCATGTTTCCTTTTCCTTAATTCCACCGTTTGTCAAGCACTTTCTTCTGAACCTCAACCCACCCCCAGTGGCAAGATTGGCAAGAATACAGAAAAAAGATGTATACACTTATATGCCTCCGTGTTATCCATGCATAAAAATTGGTGACCACACTCTATTTGCAACATCCCCCATCCCCATTTAAGTAATGGCCAGTCCCTAATCTATTGACATACACTCAGTAGATCTTACTCGCTTGGGTGCAATGTTTTCCCAATACAGACCTCTTGGGAATAAGATTCGTTTGAGGTTTATCCATATTAGTGTTCTTCTCAAGCGTTACCATTAAAGAAAGGAAAAAGTCTCAAAGGAATTACACGTGACCTGTAATGGGAAAACAAATACGCCCAAGCGAATAAGGTCTATTGCTAATATAGTTTTTGGGTTAAAACCATAGAAAATAGGAGCTGAAACCAAAAGGTATTATGGAAAATGACATAAATATAATTGTGATTTATCCATTTGCACTACGCAGTTGATATAAAACATGCCAAAAGCGTATTTACAGGACCTTTGAGAGCCGTTTCGAGTCAATTTTTCATCAGTTGCAGTGTAAAAGAAAATTAAAAGAAAATTCCAGAGATATAAACCAATAGCAACCAATGAAAAGTCAATGAGCGTTTTCAATTTAGTGATGTCAATTTTTATCTGTTATCTCTTGAAAAACCTAAACGAACATGCTTACGGGCCATCCCAACGTGTACTTCCCGTGTACCATTTTAGTCCCTGCTATGTTCCATGTTTTGAACCCGACACTGATTTTGCAATAGACCTCTACTTTGAGCGTAACATTTCCCCATTTCAGACCACGTGAAACATTTCCCCATTTCAGACCACGTGTCATCCTCTTGGGAACAACATCTTTGTTTTAGGTTCCTTCTTCATCTTCTTCCAGGTTTACTTAACTCCTTCTTATTGAAGATTCTTTTAAGTTGATAAGTTCATACAGATTATTGTATCTTCTCAAGTGTTACCCGAGAAACAAAGGAACAAAACCCAAGGGAATGACACGTGATCTGAAATGGGAAAACATTATATGCCCAAAGTAGATGTCTATTGAGTATGTAGAATATTTTGACACTAATAATATTAATAACAACAACATAAATAACAACAATACCAATAACACCACCACCACCACCACCACCAACAACAACACCACCACCAATAACAACAACAACAACAACAACACCAATAAAAATAGCAATAATAATAATTACCTTCATGTAGCACCATTTCCACTGCTGCCCAATGGCACAGTACAATTCAATTATAGTATTTACAACCTCAATTTATTTATTTAATATAAAGATATATTATCTACCATACTAACAATCATAAATATAAAAGTATAACAACTCCAGAGTCCATAATAAAATAAACTTTAAAATACCCAGAATGAAATGAGAATGTTTGACTTGCTTTATTCATGCACTAAAATAGCAACAATGTGCAGGAACTTGTACAAATCAATGAGGAAAAAATAAAATGATTCATGAGAAAGTATTTCATACCAGTGTCTTGGATCTTTCTGAATAATGTCCACCAGTTTTATAAGCAGAATCGACAACTGTGCAAATCAAAAGCACCAAACACTTGTTAATATCAATTTTCAAAAAACAGGACCAATGAAGTTTACTCTGATTAAGGTGGCTCACATTAGTTTTTTCACCATGGGGTTGACTGTTTGAAATCAATACTTCTTAGTGAAAACATTTCTTGAATTTATTCAAAATTTCCTCAAGCATGTTAAATAGGTACTTGTCTTTGGTTTCCTAGCAACTGGGGTTACCACAGCAACGCCAGTATCTAGACAATCTATGATGAAACTTTTAAGTTTTCTAGTACTCAATTGTAATGCTAAATGTAGACAAAGTTTGAAGAAAATCTTTTGATGGTTTTTGAGGAAATTGATAATCAATTTTTTACAAGATTTTGATTATTTCCAGAATTGCCTTTAATAATGTCAAACTGACATTCATCATTTTACAAAGAACTCTTTCTCAAAGAGAGAAAATAAAAACACTGACATGTTTTAGCATTCTCTCGTAAAAACACTGGTAATTCTTTCTGGGATTTGTGGGAAAATAAGAATCAATCAATTACCTAAAAGGCCATGAATGTACTTTGTATAGTTTCCATAAGCATGAAAAACATTGAAAGAAATCGGTCACTTCTTTTGAAAATATTACAACTACTGTATATAATGTATATAATAAATACCAGATGCAAGTGATCTTGTCGTAGAATGAGAATCACTTTCACTACTCAATGAATTTCTCTGGATAATCCCACAAGGCTTAGAGGATTCATTTACATTCAAATGTGATGCTAGTATTTCAGCTTCCTGACCATTACTCTCTAGAGATGAAGAACTGTCTCTTTTTGTTATAGAAGGTACTCGTATTGTGCGAACTAATGTTAAGTTGCGAAGCCTGTTTGACATTTTGGACCACCACATCTGCAACAAATGTTTATAAAGTTTTAGTCCAAATGCAGACAAACTACACACATTAAGCAACCAACAAATCAAATCTTACTCTCTGAAGAATGAAAAGGACAAAGACATTGATGGCTAATGGTATCTTATCTCAATGCGGTGTCTATACTTTTTGGAAATACTTAAGGTCAAAGTTACAAAAAAGTTAAAAAAGTTACATCATTTATTATATGCCACATTTGCTTACCTTTAGCCCCGTTTTGCCCAAATCAGGCCTGAAAAATATTTTTTCAATTGGTTAGTCAGAAAATGCAGGATTCATGTCACAAAATTACATGTTATTACCCATCTAGTTTCACAAGTTCTTTTGTAGGAATATCCTGTACATTAATATTTGCTGTTGTGTCTATCTTTGACATGCTTCCTGCCCAAGAAAGCAATCCATGTTCTGCAAAAATAAACAAAATCACTTATTATAAGTAAGAACACAGCTTTTCCAAATTTCAACAGTGTATAAACATGTTTTAGCATAATAATTAATAAATGATAAATGGTAAATTAGATTAAATAGTAGATGGTAGAACAGTAAACTACAAATGATTTCCTTAAAAACAAAAGGGAAAATATAAATATAAAAGCAAAATCTATTATAATCAACCTACTGTTCTTGTTATTTGGTGGTAACTGCATAGTGACAGATGCCAGTAATCTTAATATATCTGTATCACCTAAAACAATATTTAAAAAAACAATCTGTCTCAGGCAAGCTTTACATAAAGTGAGACTTTACTTACCACTATTACAGCTAATTTCCCATAACTTTGCCCATGCTGGTTGCGAAGTTGGTTGGGAAATTCTGAAGTACGTTACAAAGTTCGCAAGTTAGTTGGCAATTAGCCAGTCTACTTCCGAACTTCAAAACAAAGTTCTGGTGCGGAAGTTCAGAAATATCGTCTTTACTGAACTAAACTACAAAATATTCTAATTTTATTGATCTCAGTTGATTAGAAATTCTTATAAGCATCAAGTATTTTCTTCATACTTCACATTATTTGGTGAAAGGGCAAAGTTCTGAACTTCGGCGGTACTAAGTTGGAAACTTTGTTTTGAAGTTTCGTAAGTAGACTGGCTAATTGCCAACTAACTTGCAAACTTTGTAATGTACTTCGGAACTTCCCAACGAACTTCGCAACCCATATGGGTAAAGTTATGTGAAATTAACGGTAACTGTAAATGGATTACATTCAATAGATTTAGAACAAAAGATAGCTAGGGTATAATAGCTTACCAATAATAGATGCCATATCAAATGCTGTACATCCATCGACTGCTTGTATGTTGACATTTGCTGAATAATCTAACAACAGCTTAACCACTTGCTTGTGCCTTGTGAAAATGTTTAAATTTTCTTTATTAGAATTTTGATAAAAAATACTGAAAAATTACCATAACATCATGCATTATGTTCCATTACAGTACAAATTTAAGCTAAATTCATGCACACATGCAAGGCATCTTTTTAGGTATGCAAGCACATAATACATAGGTTTACATGCACAGATGTGAGTATTATAGAGGTATAAACATCCAAGATGGGGTAAATGAGATGTTTGCATAATTGCTTCATTTGACTTCCACTACCAGAATGCTTTGAATGACTTCTGTTCAGTTTTATTGATCAGTAAAGCTAAATTGCATTACAACCAAGAGTAGAGAAAAATTCTGAATAACAAAGCATTTTGATAAAGCAATCTGGTAGTGGTAGGAAAATGATGCAATCATGCAAATGTCCTATTAACCACTTGCCTATAATAAGTAGCCTGCATCAAAGCCGTCCATCCACTAATCTTGTCTTGGCTGTCAATGTTACAACCTTTCTCTATGAGAAGCTGAGCAACATTCAGATGTCCGCGCATAGATGCAAACATTAATGGAGTTGCTCCATCCTCGTCTTTAAACAAAAAAAAAATGATACATTTAATTAATAAAATAAAATGCCAAGCTAATAAACTTGTATTCCTTGATATCAATAGTAGAATAAGAAAAATTTATTGTTGTTAAGGTAGTTACTGACACTTTGACAAAGTGCTTAAAATAGAAGTAATCTTTTAAATGTCAATGGAAACTACCAAGTAAACTAGTATAGGCTGCATCAGTGTATAATAAATACAATAACCAATAAAGGGAAATCTCTACATGTCACTTTTAATTAAAATAAATGCATGCTTCATTCTAGCTAAACTTTGTTTGTCAGTGTTTGCAGTATCAAGATGCACAGCTTAAAACAATTTCCTGAATTCTTGAGAGATTGAAATTAAAATTCTTGAGAGCTGGAAGGAAAATGTTAAGGACAAGTTTCTCTGAGCTGAGCAAACTGTCTGTGACAAAAGACAAAACACCGCATAGTTACCCAAACCCACATGGGCCCCCGGGTTCCCCCCCCCCCCCCCCAATGAAAATTCAGCTTTTATTACATATGGCCCAATGCACATAACATATAACTTTATTTATATAGCGCACAAATCCTTAAGTTCTAACACTATTAAAAAAGTACATATATAACTGACTTCACACTAATTGTGGGCACTATCACTCACACACACTACCACTACATAAACTGTTTTAAGCATACAACTCTCAACTCACATGTTGATTTTTATACAGGGAGGAAAACTGGAGAACCCAGAGAAAAACCCTCATGGCAAGGGAGAGAACAACACATCTAACAAACTCTACTCACATGTGACATAGGGCTTGAACCAGTGACCCGACCCGTTGGACTCACAGTGGTGAGAGACGAAAGTTTACTGCTACATCACCCATGCCACCCATAACTTATATGAACTTATGCTAACTACAAAATTACACGTACATTTTGACAAAAACTAGCCTTAATTATACAATACTTAACAATACCTAATATATGTACCCGTGTTGTAAAAACTAAGCTAAATTATTAAATATTAAAATACTATTAGATCAATATCAACTTCAAAGTTATTGCTGTACCTATAGCTACTCTGTAGAGGAGCCACTGCTAAGTCCCATTAAATCCTGTTTTTTTAAAATCTTGCAGCCACTATTTCATTTCTATATCTACATACCTGTAGCATTGACATCTGTTTCAGTCATTTCTAGTAGTTCACGAACCCCTTGAATATCTCCTGAAATGGTATTATAGCTGAGTGTGAGACATGAAGTAATGTTTCAAATCCGAATAGCTATATTCTATGGGGATTTGAAAATTCTTATGAAACGTCAAATTTGCTGAGGTTTCACAGCAATTTGAAATAGATGGAGTCATTTTTGTTGAGGTTGAGTACATTTTACAAATATGTTTCTGATATCCTAATGAATAATTAATGAGTATTAGGCTATTGTGTTTGAATCTTACCAAGGACAATATCTACATGTAGTGCACCTTATTACTGTAATGTTTTCATTGCTATGTATCTGGTACACATCCCAGTATAACTATCACCAACTTGCAAAAAGCAACTGATCATAGTATACTATAAATGTTCTCAAACTCATGAATACTTAATGAGGAGAAAACAAAGTAAATCACTACAGTGATGGTGGTTTGGATATGTGATCCAAATTAGCATAACATTTCACCAACTTTCGCTTTGATTTTCTCCTAGAATTATTCATGGTTTGAGAAGCTAAATCAAACACTAGAAAGAGTGTTTGATAATTGGCTACCTCATCTTTTCAACCTACATCTCAGCATTTGGCAGGCCTGTATGCTGAATTCTGAATGGGGGGGGGGTTCATTTTCCAATAGGGTGGACCAGATCTGACCAAAATGACAGGCTTCAAAGAGGTTACAACTTGACTAAGTCTATAGTCAGCAAAATAATGTTTTCTTGATTTTGTGTATCTTGGGCTCATTTTTAATTTAACTTCATTTTACTTATCTAAAGAGCCAAAAAATGAGGTCCAGACCAGACCTTAACAGCACGCAGAGAGGTTTGTCTGAACCCCCTGAGCCCCAACCACCCCACCCCAGCTTACAGGCCTGTTTCCATATCAGTTGAAATACTCTTTCCTATGTTTGATCTGTTACATCAAACCCCTATGGAATGCATTAAATAACATATAAATATTTGAATAATTGAGTAAACTTGTTGTTATAAATTTTATAATTAAATTATATAAGTTTTCTGTATTATAGTCTTACCACTTCTTGCTGCTTCAATTATACTTGGTCTAAACATTTTCTGCCCTGAAACATAACAAAATACGTTGACTATTTAAGCCGTTTTGTAAACTTATATCAATCACTACACTGAAGATGGGAGATGAACTCCCGAAACATGTCTGTTTCTTTAAAAGTAGTCGTTTTGACTTTAAAATTATTAGTTAAGTTTCTGCTTTTCCGACCTTTTGGTAATTTGTGAAATGCTTAGCTAAAATGAAATACAAAAATAATAGACCTTTGTTTGCCCTCATCATTGAACATACTAAAGCAATGGTTCATGCTTAGTGTGCATCCATTGTGAAATGGATGCATGCTAAGCGGGAATCATTTCTTTTATAACATTGCCAGAGCCAAAAATAGCACAAAAATTTGAAAAACATTAATGAAATTCTCAATACATGGGTGCACACACTTCTTGATCACATCAGTGTGCAGTCCATCATGAAATAGATGCACCTATGTTATATCACGGCTATGTTATATAGCTAATTCAATTAACGTTGTCGCTGAAAAAAGCCTAAAGCCTAAAGCTTTGAGAGTGGAATCATAAATTATATTTTTCACCATCACATTATTATTACAATAAGAAACTCACTGTATGCTTGCAAATTCCACAACTTGGACATATATTCCTTAATTTCTTAGATAGCCTACAACGAAGTTTGTTAGTAAACAAAAAATAGTCGAAAGCCTTTAGCCTTTAGGCTTTTTTTAGCGACAACGTTAATTGAAATAGCTATAAACTCCAATGCACTAAAAACCTATAAACTATTTACCCATGGACTCCATGCTCGTTATAGTTTTCTAAGCTCATTTTAAATCAGTTGGACAACACAAGGTTACTTATAGACAATAAACACACTTGAGAAAATATAAAGGATTCTTAACAAGCTAAAGTCGCACTCAACTACGTCTCTCAGATAAATGTATTGTATGCAGATAAATATGGTCCATCGAGTTCGTCATTTAAGTGTAGACTTGCACTTAAAAAAATAGATTCGTATAATCAAAAGATAAAAAGTTCCCAATTTCAAAAATGTATAATAAAACGGTTATTGAATTTGGGTTTCATATGAAATTGTGAAGTGCTCGAATCACTGTTCACTGCCTCAACCTAGTTTGACATTAAATAACCTATAAAAAGGTTGAAAATTTGTGAAAGATACCATAAACGGATCTATTCATGTAATAATATTAACAAACGTTACAGATATAAACATACATGCCGTGATTCACTTGATCCCTGCTATCTTGTGTATACAAAATAGCACTCATGCCAAAATAACAATATGACACGACACACGACATGGCACGCAATATATTGCCATGAACCCTTTGTTTGAAAGAAAAGACTAATCTAAAGTGATTACACGTCTGACTGAAAAAGTCTCAAGCAGTAATCACGCTCAGTTTTCACTCTCATATTAGAGCAAACATAAACACTCCAACTACATGATTTAATTTGATCTTTAAGCATTAACACGAGATTGATGGCAATGGAGAGCAGGATGTACTAGTATTTAGAAGAGTCGTGTTGATGTTTTTTACTTCCATAGTTTACATGATATCCACGATATTTACCTGAAACCTGTGGTCTAGTAGTGGTTTTCCTATCTAAATAAACCTCTACATCAGTTCTTTGTCGTATAGCCGCAATTTCTAAGGCTGTTTGGTGTAGAATATTTGTAGAATTTGTGTCGGCTCCATATTCGCACAGCTCTTGTACAACACTCATATGGCCGTTTAAAGCTGCAAACATTAGCGGAGTCCAACCAGTTTCTTTATCTCGGTAATTTACGTCGGTAGCTTTCTGTAAGAGTAGTTTTACTACTAGTTCATGGCCGTGCTGGCAAGCATTTAATAAAGCTTGACGACAATTATCAGATAAAAAAGTTTGATCAGGATCTTCATAATCACTGCTGGCCTCGATCAACAGCAAGACAACCTGAACATGACCAGATCTTGCTGCACAATCTAATGCTGTAGCTCCAAGGTCATTTGTGGCACAAATATCCGCTTTGTGTTGAAGTAATATTCCTACAATCATCAGGTGTCCATAGCAAGCAGCGATCATAAGTGGTGTCCAACCATAGCAGTTACGAGCATCAAAACTCGCGCCTCTACTGAGCAACAAGCGAACCATGTTGTCATGTCCATTGGCGGCCGCTGTATGTAAAGCAGTCACTCCTTCTTCATCTATACAATCCACATGTACACCCTGATCCAGTAATTCTGATGCCGCAGAAACATTCCCCTGTTCTGCGGCATGGAGCAGTTTTCGTATTTGGTCCATTTAGATGTACAGTAAGTTCAATGTCGTGCCCCATAACCATCGTATCATCAGTGAGAGAGAACAACTTCGGCACAGCAGAAATTCCATCATATTTATGACAATGGAAAATCACGTCCGTCACAAAACATCAATTGGATTTAAAAGAATATTACATGATCATTGAATGACTTTGTCTTTACCGGCATTTCACTCCTATTTAGCCGATTTTTTCTAAACTACAGAACCCTGCATTTGCTAATTTCACATCACCAAAAGAATGCACTGCCGGAAATGACGTCAGATTTTATCTGCCCATGAGGTCATCTTTAGAAATTAGCATAAATATTAGTTATTTAGCATATGAATTTTTTGGAAACCTGTAGTTTTTCACAGACTAGTTTTCCTACTTTGCCATGTATAGATCAATTTTAATTTCATTCTAGGGACTGCTGGCATACTAGATTCAAGGAAAGACATGTTCCCAAACTTTTTGAGGCAGGTGTGATCAGGGGGGGTGGGCTCCCACATATTAGATGGTAGGGATGCTCGTGGTACCTTTTAGGGGTGAAAATCAGAGATCTGGTACCTTTTAGGGTCTCTCAAATTTTACTGAACTTCCAGAGACAAGCTAGTACCTTTTAGGGTCTTGGTTTAGTGTAAATATGTGCATCATACATTTAAATTTATAAATTTTGCTGAATTTGTTAATGTTTCTTGAAAATAGGTTGAAGATTTATGACGTCCTCAGAAACTTTTCATAAGTAGAAGGCGTTTGAAGTTTCTGTCTTTAATACTATTGAAAGGCTGAAAAATTTCAATTTAGTAATTTTGAGATGGTACCTTTTAGGGGTAAAAAAACTTGGATTGCCACACCCACCTTGACAAGAATCGGGTACCTTTTAGGGGTCATTTTCAAAATTTCTGATGACCATCCCTATCCTAATATACCAGGAGTCCCCCCCTGGGGGATGTGATATAGTTAACAACTAATTAATTGACCAAATTTCAATACATATTTATTTTTACCATGTATCATATTTCAAATTTCATGTTCATACAAAAATGGTGAGACACAATGATTTCATGCAACACTTCATTGGGATACCCACCCAATGTCACTTGATATTTTATAAGCAATGTGTTTTAATTTTAATTCTAATTTTCTTGTAGTAAGAATGCATGCAGTCAAAATATATTTTCCTTTGAAGCATTTTGTTGTGACTTTGTGCTGTGCTGAAAAACACATTGAGATGAAATGTTACCACATGTTGTTACACTCTGTAATGTCATTGACTGATGAATCTCTTAAATTATCATTAATTTAAACCCAGCACAACAGCACACAAAGCTTGGGGTCAGGTAGTCTTTATTGCTATTGATAACATATACGTTACAAATTTCATTGTGGGAAGCACGGGTGACGTAGTGGTGAGAGCACTTGCCTCTCACTGCTGTGGTCTCGGGTTCGATACTCGGACTCGCTATTACATGCGAGTAGAGTTGTTTGTTGGTTCTCTCCTGTGCTTCGAGGGTTTTTCTCCGGGTACTCCGGTTTTCCTCCCTCCGCAA
>JAAAQI020161227.1:1644-24743 GCA_011800005.2 Stichodactyla mertensii | reverse complement strand
TACCCAGAATCCTCCTCGGTCTTACCTTCAATGATTTAACCTTTTGAACCCGACAACGTTTTTTCAATTTGGTGTATTCAAATTAGAACATACTGAAGATGATTGTTTAGTCGAAAACGTTTTATGATATTCTAATTTTTCAAATTCTTATCCTTGTTATTATTATACCAAATAAGCACAATTATGACAACAATTTAATAGATGGTTGTACCGAAGTTAGATCACAATGCACCACGTTCGCTACCTCAGAAAAGGCCATTGCAGATCCCATTAATCTTGGTCAAGAACACTAAGAGAGAGTCCAATTCGCCTTTCCGAAATTAGATGGAGGACTGAAAATGAATACGTGCCGCACAGAATTATGGGGCTAAATTTGGGGATAAGATTCAAAAGTGCCGCCATTTTCCATTGGATTCTGGGGCTGATTTTCGGGACGAAAAAGAGTCTGTGCCCAGTCTTTCTTTGAACTTTTGAAAGGCGAATTGTGTTTTATTGGAATGAAGGCTAAAATAAAATCCAGCCATTCCAAAATCAGTTAAAACAGGTACAGGCTATTAGGATTTACCTTATCATAGGAATCCACTCACAGTTCCCAAAGTCTATATACATCACTTGTATGTTAAGGCCATTCTCTACTGTTGGTAACATGTTATACTGGGATGGCGAGTGCATGGACATCACACGTGCTCGATACCAATGATTATCCACTGTGAACTGCGCACACACCATGTCGCCTAAATATGTGGATTAGTTTTAGTCAAATATGAAAGAAAGATAATAAAAAGATAGATAGAAAAGATAGAAAAGATATTTAGATAGAAAAGAAAAAATAAAAAGCACAAGGAATCGAGGTCATTATTTTTTAAGTCACTTACCAACATTAGCCTCTAATACAAGATCACTTGGATCAGAGGCATCACAGTACTTGTTGATAGCATTCATAATGACATTCAGCTGTTCAATGTCTGCCAGTCTCTGGACCATGAAATATGATGGATCTCTTATGTGTGTTACTTGGACCAACTCGTGTCGATCTGCATATACAAATGAAGAAGAACAAATGAATAAATGAATGAGCAAATGGGGATTCAGAAAGACCGGTGTGAAAATACAAAACAAACTTCCCTGAGAGAAAATAATCATCAGCGGCAGCAGCAGGTAACGACAACAGCATCAACATCACCACCAGTAACAGTAAAAGCAAAAACAAACCACCACCAGCTCGACCATGAACAAAAACAACAGCCAGAGCACCAACAGCACAGCAGCAGCAGCAGAAGCAGAAACAACGACAACAATAACTATAACGCCAGCATGATTAACATTAGAAGCAGCACCACCACCAAAAGCACCAAAATTTAACAGAAGCAATAGCAAAAATAACCACCAGCACAAAGCAGCAGCAGCAGCAGCAATGACACCCTTAACAATAGCGGCAACAAGAACAGCAACAAAGGAGACAGAGACCTACTTTGACAAGAGACCTTCCAAGTTTGTTGATTGTAACTATGGGACAAAACACACAAACCAACTGAACCCGTGCCTCGTTCACTTTTGAATCATTCACACTCTGTAACAAGAATTTATCAAGAAACTCACATGGTATATTTAGCAATTTTCTAGCAGCCAGAGATCGTCTACCATCAACAGCATTCTCTACATCATTGTCATCTTGTACACTGCCTTCTTCACTGAGTAAACTCTCTGTTTCTTCTTCCTCAGACTGCTGATTCAACTCTTCTTCGCTTACTTCTGAAAGCTTCTTCAGTTCAAACCTACAGTTTATCATTTTTGAATAACTTCTTGTTAATGCTCTTATTTTCGTCGAGATTCCAAACGAACGAGAAACGAACAAACAAACAAAAATTACGAAATTTAAGACCCTCAAAAAATCGGGGGCAAAAATTATGGACGCAAAATTTAACAGCCCGCTATCACTATATTAGTACATGTAGTTTTAGAGTTAATTCACCGATTCATCCCTAGCCGTCACGTACCAAAAAGTTCGGACATTGCTATCCGATTTCCATACGAATGTACCAACTTTTGAAGATGAAATTTTCGACTGGAATTGTTTATTTGGCTCTCTCTATATACACTTATTTCAAAAAACGTTGTCTCGGCATCGCTTGACGATTCGGACAATAGGAGACCGAAATGGATGCTGGTAAATTAAACTTGAATTTATTTATTCACATGAAGCACACACTCACAGACACACATTCACCTGCAGAACTGAAGACAGCTTGTAAAATCGTACCGCGGTATAAAGTGAAACCATGAATAAATTAATTACAATTAAAAGTACCGACGTCCCTTGCGGTCTCCTCTTGTCAATTGTCAATCGATCCTGCGACAACCTTTTTAAAATAGGTGTATAAGCAAAATCTCGTTGATATACCCGGATTTAAGTGTCCTTTTGTAGGTTGAGTTAAAGTTCATATTGACTGTAACACAAAATTAGCACAAATTACACCACGTCACGGCTAGGGGCCAATTGGTGAATGAATTGACTTTGACAACTACAGCAAAACTTTACAGAAAGAATTCACTTGCAATCCCCAGAAACACATCCATGGCACAGTTTTGCAACATCAAGGTTGTTATTGAACTGAATGCTCTCCAAATTTCATACTGTTGGCATTTTACTAAATTTTCTCAAAATTTCGTTCCTTTGAGGGCCATTTTTTAGTTCAATCGTGAAAGATTTTTCAATTACTCTTGGACATGACTGCAAATCAAGAACATCTCAACTCACCCGATAGTTTCTGTCTCTCTGACTTCACCGTGTGATCGAATGGAATCCAGATTATTTTCATCATAAGAAAACCTGCGATTAGAAACAAAATATAATGCGAGGTACTTATTTCAGGCAAGTCTCAATGTGCTTTACAAACACGGTCAGTGGAGGACTTAGGGGCTGCATTTCAAGGTGCCACTGGCAGCCGCGCAGCTTACAGTCGTGAGTGGGGAATTAGTAGTTACTTTAGTACGTTATGCCTCAAATTGGGGTAGGCTGTTGAACCAGAAGATAATCCCCTAATCTAATAGAAACAGCTCAACAGGTTCTTTAATGTCCCCCATATATAGGTTAAGGAAGGGATGGGAGACAGGGCCTATGGTTTAACGTCTTTATCCGAGAAGACTATTTGCAGTTACAAAGGCAGCACCTACTCCTCAATTATTTTAAAACCTTGAGTGGTGGTCCGGCCGGGTCTTGAACCCACGACTTCCCGCATGACAGAGCGATGCTATACCAACTGAGCTAACCAGCTGCAGTAACAAAACTTGATAGAAATATCTATGTGTAGATTTACGGAAAGTTTTGGACAAAAAACTATCAGAAATCCGCACCGTTATGACATGGATTGATTACATGTTTTTTTCCCGAGACTATTTTGTGCCCTTTGGGTTTCATACCTGGATTCCTCTTTGACAGACTTTGTAGTCTTAACAACAAAACAAGGCTTTTCTCTCAGTCCTTCCAGGTCTGTCATGAGCTATATGAAAAAATAAATAGTTGGTTACACTAATAAACAAGGGAGGGGAGGGGAGGATAAGTTTGGGGTCACATGACTTTCTAAATTCTTAGATTTGAGTGTCTCTCTTACAAAACGCACGACGAAAACAAGCTTTTTTCTTAATTTGTCTTTGACCCGAGACTGCAATGCTGTCACTATCTATCTTAGGTCTTACCTCTTTGGCTCGGCTTATTAACTTGCTGGGCTCATACAAAGCATCTTCTAACTCTATTACACAGAGACGGAAATAAAAAAAAGAAAGAAATACAGAAATAAAACGAAGAATAACAGTTACTGATAAGGCAACACCTTGAGAATAATTATAAGTTGCTATGTGCTTATGCTGCCTAAAGTAATCATCTAGGAATGAGGAGTAGATTTGCAGAATATAACCTCTTGAATGAGTCTCTTCTTTCTCTACAATTTCTTAAAAACCTGCATCGGAGGGGCCTAAAAGAACCACAGAGGACGGAAAAGAAATTCCTGGTGTTGACCATCCTCAGTGTCAGGCATCTACTAATGATTTCTCAAAGGCCGGTTAATTGTGGGATCTGTTCTAGGGCTTTTAAGGGATTGGGAATGTGTGTATTGTATAAGATCCTTCGGGCAAATTCTCAAATAAACCAAATTATTTTTGATATGGTATTAACAGTGCAATACCAAGAAGTACGTTCCTTACCCATAATAAGGTTTCTCGTCTTCCTGATGTCTTCTGCTATGATCTGTGGGTAACGTGAAATCATATCTATTTACATTTTGCATTTACAGTGCATTTCAGATTGTGTAATACAAAATGATGCCACACTCCGCCATCTTGTTTTTCGAAGGAGCTTCATGCACTTTAATTTTTTGTTTTTCCTTTTTGTCTTTATTTGGAATCCTATGAAATTTCAATAACACTTCTCGCCTTAGTTATCATTGTGTTACTTTGAAACATGCCAACCTTTGCTCTCCCCAATGATCCTACAATGCAATAGGTAGCAACGTAATGACGTCATTCGTCTTCAGAACTATTACAATCCTTATAAGGTCACACATGGAAAAGAGGCAGAGGAGGTACGGACTTGCCGTACCATAACATGCCATGTGTAGCCTTCTGAGTGGATGATCATTCATATAGCCTGCTATAATTAGTTCTAACAAAGTCATCAATACTTTTTTGGTGTTTGCTTTTTCAAAATCATAATGGTATCTGTCTTCATAAGGGTGGTATGGGTGGACAGCTTTGCAATGCAAATGTGTTGGCTTCTCTCCAACGACGAGCTCTAACTTCAGCTTCAGTGGTTTGAGCCCTGTGTGTGCGCTTATCTCTGGGTTCTATGATATTCTTCCCCTCAGTAACATGCGAGGTGAGTGTTGTATGCATAGAATAGATTAGGTTCAACGGTTGTGGGGTGAAACCTTCTAATAAGTACATGTGGTGGTGATGTGTGTGAAGTGGCACAAATTCAAAACTAGCAAAAGCTAATATTTGAATCAAACTTCAAAATACTCATAAATAATTAATGAGGCCAAAACGAGAGAAAATCATAAGCGTGGAGGAGC
Source organism: Stichodactyla mertensii (assembly GCA_011800005.2). Taxonomy (NCBI): domain Eukaryota; kingdom Metazoa; phylum Cnidaria; class Anthozoa; order Actiniaria; family Stichodactylidae; genus Stichodactyla; species Stichodactyla mertensii. The sequence continues at coordinate 19,677 of JAAAQI020161227.1, read as the reverse complement.
TTGTATATCTCATACAATATCGTCCTGATTTGCATAAACTTTAAAGCTGATTTTCTCAGCCAAATTCATGTACGTTCAAAATTCGCCTGCGGCTCGAGCTTGTACATCATACAGCATAGTCACTCATATTGTACATATTACTTAAAATCTAATATCATTAAAACAGTTTGAGTAGTAATCTCACCATTTCTAAGGTTTCATCGCTGTTTTGTGAAGATTCAACTTTTTTCACTAATTCATTCTCCCTTTACAATGAAATAATGATCATACAAAAGAAAACCATCCCCAAGTTAGTCGAGGACTTGTATCTATTGGATAGTGACCTACATCACTGTGTACAACAGTGCACATCTGAAGTAAAATCAAGTTGTGCATATTCATTCATACGCACAAACATTCCTTGTAAACATTTATGGCATCACTGGGATGTAAGCCTACTCTGCAGTCAACTCTTTGATTGCCTCTTTTTGGGAACCCTGTGGATTTTGAAAAATGAATGGGGACTGGTAAAGAGGAAAAGGGCAGGGGTGGAGAGAATCGTCCCAGTACTCTGCGAGCAGGAAAAATTCACAGGAATCCCAAACATATACAGAGTAGAGTAATACATGCTTTAAAGACATCCAAACTTTTTTTTCCAAGCACTACACTTTACACTTGAGTAAGAAACGCTGACGTTTTGTCATAAAGTTTGAACATCTAGCTCCTAATGTTTCTAAGGGCAACTGCCCAGGGGAGTACTCCCATATAACGAATGACAGGGATGATCGTTGTATCTTTTGGGGTTAAAATCGCAAGTCACTACCTCTTTTAGGGATGAAAAAAGAGGAAAAGCTGTTGGTTTTTAGCACGTGGTATCTTTTAGGGGTACGCGATTGGTGGCCCCAAACATTAAACCGGACATCAGTTATCAGTTATAACTATATTATCCTTGGCCTGTAAATGCCAACAATATAATTACTGATGCTTACTGTAATTGATTTATCTTGCGTTTCAAAGTGGTATCTTTTAGGGCTAAAATTAAACCACGACTACGCCCAAACTCCCCTCTTTTAGGGGTTAAATTTATTTTTCTTCGACGGTCATCTCTGCCGTTTTTACGTGGGAGTACCCCCCCACCCCACCACCCCTGGAGGCAACCACTACGATAGACCGTAAGCATGATTGTTTCTGATTGGCTGAATTTGTTTCAATACTTCAATATTTTAACCCAGACAAAATCAGCCAGTCAGAAGCGATGACTCTCACGTGCTATCGTAAGGGTTGCCCTTAGAGGAGCTAGATGTTCAAACTTTCATTGTGTCTCACTTAAGTGCAAAGCATAGTATTTAGAGGTAATGTGTAGTGCATTCACTTTCATCTTTTAAATATTCAGTGTTCAGGGGATTGAGTGGAATGAGGGAGATTCATGATTGCTATACAATTCTCAAGTTAAATCTGGGGACTCTCCATTAGCTGGCTATTTTTCTCACGTGGATCATACCTGACTTGTAGACTGGCAGCCATGAACTGGAAGTGTTCCCTGATTTCATAGATCAGTTGCATCTTGTCTGATTTACTGTTAGCCAAAGCCTCTCCTATTTTCTATGACAAAATAAACTAAGATTTGTAGTTTCTAATAATTATGAAAGAAAAAGCGAGATGTTTAGGTTGAGTACAGTAATTAAAATGATAGGCAGAATTGAAGCTCTTGAGGAAAAATCATAGTCCTCCAGAGCCTTGATTTCAATGTGTGATTTTGTGTGCAATCATTCAACTTTCATTGATAGTAGAAGTGAGCTATCAATCAAAAAGCAATAGATTCCAAGTAACTTGATCTTGAATCTTAAATGTAAATTAAATAGGTTAAGCATTATTTTTCATTATTTTTTATTTTTATTATTACTCATTGAATAATGAATGAATTCCACCTATTTCTTACCTTTTGTGAGTGTTCTAAACGTGTTAGAACGGTCCTTCCATCTTTCAGACTTTCTTCCAGTTGCTCTTTGATGCCATTAGCCTGAAAATTTAAAATGACTTGTGATCTCAGTGGATGCTTGCTTACCACCCTCTTGCCCAATGCCCAAGCTATATGTGCATATACCCCCTAGCCACCATAAACCACAGGCCATATAACCTCCTACCCCTGCTTCTCAAGATCAAAGATGAAGTATATTGGAGGTTGTACAGCGTTATGATATTTTTCTCTACCAAATTAATATTTGGTAGCCAAAAAGTTTGTCAATCCACTCCCCCTCCACAATACAATTAATGGAGTTATGGAACCATCAATTTAAAATGAAAGGTAATTAAAAGTAACTATATTTGAAGCCAGCAGTTCCTTTAGCTATGAGGCTGTTATCAAAGGAAGCCAGTGGTGCCTCTACTGCCCTCTCTCCAAGCTAAAGCTACAGTAGATTAAAGAGAAGTCAAAGCGAGGTTATTGGAAATTGAACAGACCTCTTGCTGATAGCAGGCAGTGCACTAACTAACTATGCATAACTGTTCTAAGCATAGTTTTTATCCAACCATTTGGATATTTCTTGTGGTTCATTCATTCAATGCATTCAGTATCTTACCATTTGGTCAATGGGTACAACATTATGAGTTTGTTTCTCTCCAACCACTACACAATGAGAGCAAACTGGTTGGTTATCATCCTTGTCAAAGAACTCAAATGGACGATTGTTATGCAAAGCACAGCCAGAAGAATTTGATGTGTCAACACTGAGAAATAAAATGAAATATTATATGAAAATAAATGAAAAGGTGAAGATATACTCCACTCTACCATAAAAGGTGGATTTTGAATTTAGTTTTCACAAGATATTTTAATACTTTTAAGTTTTCAAGATCAAAGTTAAAAAAGTTACAAAAAAAAAAGACACTTGGTTAATTCTTAATTTTTATCAAGCTAGCTTGGTCAAGATAGTAAGACATATTGATCTGGTTAATCTTTACTTTTGCATTTTTGTACAACACAAAGACACACTCCACAGAATGATACCCCATATCTGGACTTCTTACTTGTCAAAAACATCTACTTTATAGCTCTAACAGGGACGGATCCAGGAATTTTTTTTAGCACCCCTACCCTGCTGGATCCACCCCCATCTAATAATAAAGATAAGCCAAACCTTGTTTCTATTAGTGGAAGTGGTTTGTGTTTCCGAAGAGTATGAGAAGTGGAATGGACCTGTAAAGTACATGTAACAAAAGAAAAATTTGAAACTAGCTTCACACCCCTTAATCACAAAGCACTCAAACTATTAATGTTTTTGGTCACTGACCAGCTCATCACAGTCATTTTATAGGATCTTGTCAGATGGGTTATATTATGGACCTCTGATCTCTTATGGCTTGAGACATCAGGGAATGGGGAGAGGGTCGACTTTAGGAGAATTAGTGCCCCAGTACAGGGTTCAAAATAGCAGCTGGCAATTTCAGCCCCTTTGCCAGCAATTTTCTAACCAAAAACACAAAAATTAAATAAAGAAATAAAGCAATTCTAATTAATACATTATGACTATTTATCATTAATGTTTTACTCTCAAGAATCAGTTTGTTTTGTAGGCTCAAAGGTTCATTTTTTAAACATAATATTCACGTTCACTTCACTCACAAGCTCGCAGTGCAGGCAAATGAATGCAGGCTTATGCAATAAGATTGCCTCACTTTCATGCACTGATTTTATTAAGAAAATTGAAAGTAGCTGGCCAAAAAAATGAACCCTTCAGTATTCTATGCTTTTGGAAGAGCATAAATACTTATTAACAATAAAAATATAAACTAACAAAATTAACTAACTCTTGGTCAATAACCTCAGTCTATAAAATGGCATACCTTTTCAAAACACTTGGTACAGAAGACACATTCACACTTGATGCATCTACTGGTGGCTGTAACACTAAAACATTCTTCACACTTTAATGCTGTAAAACCAAAAATACATTAAACAGAAAATTAGTAGGTTGATGCAAAGATATTTTCCTATCAAGATTAATAGGACAATAATAATGACTTTTGGAGGGAATATAATTGTTTATTTGAGCCCGTGTAGTGTCATTTGCGGCCCGGGCACAGCAAGGGTCACAAATGACACTACACGGGTGCAAATAAACAATATTCCCTCCAAAAGTCATTTTATTATGAATCATTATTTTATCAATAAACATGAAGGCCAAACTTTGATTGGCTAAAATCCAGTGGATGATGAACCAAAAACCAATCAGCAGTAGGGCCAATAATGCTATTATCAGCCTGCTCAAGTCATTTGCGGCCTGCTGAGTAGGTGTTTACAAGAGAGCAGTTTACTGTTTGGCCACATATACTAGTAATAATATTTAATAAACGTGCCCATTATTTTGCCTTGGTGCTGGGCTAAAAATAATCTCTGGTCATTTAACATAGTCTGGCCAAAATAGGAGCTTGCCTGAACAACCATCTGTATTAGTGGTCATATTGACTGGTCACCAAACAAGCAGAAACCAGGTATAACTGAGCTAAAATCTATGTTGCTTGGCTGGTCCTCATGACCAGTAACGAAACCCCGGTAACTGACCAGCCATATTATTTTTACCTAATGGCAGAACAGTACTGCAGACACCAAGAAGCAGGAGGACGGCAGCACTTATGAACAAGAATCAGACAAATGTATCTAGTAGAGAACCCCTGGCACCATGAGTACAGCCTGGTTATTAGATTATACTTCACAGACTCCGTTCAAAATATATGAGACAACTAGTGGTAGGAATTCCCATTTAGTGCTTCAAACCACCTTTTTAATGCCTCAGGGTACCCCTGAAAGGAAAAAATGTCTACCCACAATTCCTGCAGCGCCCAGATCCCACAGTCCCGATATGCTTCACTGGCTTTTTTCCTTGTGCTTCAAACTGATTACAAGGTAAGTGAATTGTACCGTAAAAAATTAATTATTTATACTTATTCGCCAGCTCTATACCCCTTTAAAATTATACAGAGTATTGCTTGTACTATCCTCTTCCTATTAGCAAACATTTTAGCCAAAAGACATGTCTTCAAGACGTCATAAATCTAGAAAAACAATCTCGTTTGCCATCTCATTCCCGCCAAAACTCAACTCCATCTCAAGAGAGTCAACACTTTCCCCATAAGCGGAGGAAAGAAGAGGATAACGACCTCAAGAAAATCCTCCACTAGGCTATTGAGAGTCTTTCTGCACGATTAGAGCATCTAGAGTCACAGAATACTGAGAATGAATCTGACGTTTTATTGCTCATGGCAAATCAGGATGAAGAACTGTTGGATGATAGCCATGAAAATCCATCAAGATCAGTGAATTTAGCAGATATGCCTGTTGAGGCACCCACAGAGCCAAAAATGGCACCCGTAGAGCCAAAAATGGCACCCGTAGAGCCTACTAAGGCAACCACAGAGATGCCTAACCAGCTACAGCCTACACAGGATCAAAATCTTTACGATCCTACCGGTCCTTACGCCAAGATGCAACACCACCAAAACCGGACCCATTGTTTATTTCCTATATACGCCCACACCGACCAGTTACCTCCACTACTTTGGGACGTTGGCTAAGATCAACAATGAAAGAGGCTGGAATAAACATCCAAATTTTCAAGGCCCATTCAGTCCGAGGCGCATCTACTACGGCAACAGCCAATGCCTTTGTCCCCTTGCATAGCATTATGTCTATGGCAGACTGGTCCTCACCGTCCACCTTCAGAACATTCTATTACAAGCCTGTTCATACTAATGACTTTGCAGTGGGTGTCCTAAATTCAAAACATTAACTGAATTCTTGTATGACCCAGATTATTTTACCTTTGGGTGCATTTGTTCAAATTAAACATGTTGAGTATGCTATTGCTCCCCAGTTTGCTTACTATTAGTCTATGCGTATGTGCTCAACAGCCTCCAGGCTGCTTTTTATTACCATTAATACTGGCGTTAAAATCTACCACTAGTTGTCTCATATTTCGAACGGAGTCTGTGAAATATAATGAGAATTATACTAGGGCCGTGAAGCAGCCTGAAGATATAATTCAGATTATATGAACAGACGAAGTGAGAAATATATGAGCCCCACCCTTGACCCATCCCTTTCATATTTGTTTGCTCTGCAAACACATAATCCATGATGTAGGGGTGCATTATGGCATCAAAAAGCCAGTGAAGCATATCGGGACTGTGGGATCTGGGTGCCGCGGGAATTTTGGGTAGACATTTTTTCCTTTCAGGGGTACCCTGAGGCATTAAAAAAGTGGTTTGAAGCACTAAATGGGAATTCCTACCACTAGTTGTCTCATATTTCTCACTTCATCTGTTCATATAATCTGAATTACATCTTCAGGCCGCTTTGCGGCACTAGTATAATTCTCATTATTTGTACATGTACAAGCCAAAAAATGAGTCGAAATTCACCATTATGACAAGTTGAATAATTATTTAACTGTATTTCAACTCTTGTTCAACAATTTTAATTTTAATTTAATTTTAATTTAATTTATTTATTTATTTTTTTTTTTTATTATTTTATTTATTTATTTATTTTTTATTTTTATTTTTAAAAAAAATTTAATTTTTATGGTTTGTTTTATGATAACATATCATGTCTGAATATCATCAAACTGAAATACAGCTGTGTACTGCAATGACTGTACAGCATTATGTAAAAAGCCTGTATGTCCTTGAGTAAATTGTTTGGAACCAAAAGGACATTCAGCTGTGCAAACAACTGGCTGCTCAAAGCATTGTTGGGCAAAACCTTGCCCTCACTCTTTGTTTTCAAAATCATTTTGCACATGGTTTTAAGATAATTTACATATAAAATTTCACTCTTTTTCATAGTTTCAGACTTTTCTAGGTCTCAAAATACACTGAATTAAATTTTCAATTGCTTTTAGGTAGAAAAAAGTGTTTTTGAACATAGGGCTGGCCATGGAAAATCACAATGGACTGTGATTGGTTAGAAAATTTATTTCTGCTCAGCTGGATTTTTATTAACTGACAAAAGAATACGAGATAAATGGATAGATAAATGAATGGATGGATGGATGGATGGATGAATGGAAAAATAAATGAGTAAATAACACAGCAAAGCAATGAACATAATTAAAAATTGGTATTAAGCAGGAATTGAATGAGTGGGAGGGAAATGGGATTCCCACTTCTTTAGTTTCATAATGAAATAAAAATTTACATGATTGTGCTAATATCAAAACCAATTTGTTCAATAAATTTCCTGTAAGTCTTTGTGAAAAAAGGAGGCAACTGTGAAAAAGATAACCTTACAAAAATCTTGAAAATGAGAAATGATTATATTTACATAATTATGTAGGGCTTAAAATCAAAATTAAATCCATTCAAAGGCTGGGATTTTTTAATAATTATGAGGTTAAAAAATGATTTGAGTGGATATTAGATTACAGTCAAAGTAAAAGTCAGATATAAAATAAATAATAGATAAATAAAGATCACGACAGTAACTTTACTGTCACTCATCAAGTCAAAAAACACACTTTTTACCAACATTTCACGTTTTTTCATGCCCTGAGAAAGACATGTAAAGCCAAACAAAATCATTTCAATCTGTTCCTTTCAAATTCTTATTCTGCAGTGAATCACACTTCTGAAAAAAATCACAACCTACATAAATGTGTTGATTACAAGATTAAATAAAGACTAAATTACAAGATTTATTGATTGTAATTTAATGATAGTATTCAATACAAAGCATTCTCACAAACACCAAGCAGAGCAGCAAGGAACAGAACCTCAAGTTTAACCTACAATCAAATCAAAAACAAAGGGATTCAAGAAACACAATTTTTATCAAGGTAAGGCCAGCTTGCTGTTAGACAGTTCTGTTACATTAATAGTCAGTGTTCAGGAAATTGTGGCAAAAGGGTACCGTGACAGAGTCTGTTCATGTTACAGGTGCCCAAAGTGAATTTTGAAATCTTTTTAGTTAAAGTTCACAGTCACTTAGAACCATTCATGTTTTCCATTAATTGACTAGTTTTTCTTTGAAAAATTGTATATCTGACTTCTCATTATCCTCAATTATATCTACTGGTTTTTCTTTTCTCTTCTGCTCTTCTCCTTGTTTTGTCCCTCTTTTCTCTCCTCTTCTTCTGCTCCCCGTCCTGTCCTCTAGATCATTATTTTTCTTTGCTTTTTATTCTGTTTTCCCTTCTCCCTTCTCTCATCCTTTCTTTTCTGTATTTCCCTTATCTTTTATTTATTTTTAATTCCTTTGAGTTTTACTATCTAGTTCTTTCTAAATTTTACATTTTATAAATCACCTAGGCGAGGGTCAAACGCTCAGTACTTTCACATGAGCCGAACCTAATGCAAATGAATCCAAACAATAGGTTTTGTTCATTTGCATTAGGTTCGGCTCATGTAAAGTACGGTGTTTGACCCAGGCCTTATTTCTTATCAACTGAGCTTGAGGTCCTTACTGGAAAATATCAGACTGAGGTATTGACAGTACAAATCACTGAGTCTGTAGGGCAAGGTCCATATATCAATAACAAAAATGTGATATTTTCCTGTAATAACCAAGTGGATTCAGTTGATAAAAGGTATTATGTAGAAATATTCATATAAACTTTGCTTTGCCAAGACAGCCATAATCTGGACTTCTAGTAGATTACAGAAAAATAATTGACCAACTAATATAGGTCTCAGTCAATCAGTGTGTAATATTTTACAAAAAGTAGTTCCTCCTAACTGTATAACATTGATTTGTCAGTCTTAGAAAGCCTAAAAACAAAGGTTTCAGTGATTGATTGCTAGTAAGTTGCTTAAAAATGGCATCCTAAAAATTCTTAGTGAACGAAAGGTTAGAATACTAATTAAAATGATAATTTTCCAAATTTCTTTTGACAAAAGTTCAAAACAAAACATTTATTTGAAAGGTTTTTTTTGTCAGTAGCAAAAAAGCCAGCAGGAGGTAGGTTAGTATACAGAATTTTTTTTTTTTTTTTTTTTTTGAAAAAACGGAAAAAGTAAGTTAATACCAACAAGTGGCATCCGGCATTCAAAAGTGCATGAAAATTATCATGAAATAATTGAAAAGGAAAAAGGAAAGGAAACCTTTTTGATACCTAGTTTTCAATTGTTTTTGAAAGATTTTTGTTTTTTCCATATCATATATGGAATAAATTAAAAATGAAATCAAAATTAAGATCAGTTTACTTTTCCTTGCACAACAAAGAAAAATTCAATAAATAAATAAAAATAAGAAATGCAAGAAAAAATCAAATTACTAAATGAATATAAAATATGTATGATTGATATATCAAATTTTAAAGCTTTAATTATCCCAGACTTTTTGCTAATGTTCAAGTAATTTTGCACAAAATAGAAAATCAAAAGAATGAAAATGCGATTTATCATTTTTCAAACTAGTGTGAAAACTACTGTTTATTTTCTTTATTTATACAATGAAATTTGATACTTCTGAGCCAGTAAAGAGACAATGGGATGAACACATTGATATGCTAATCCCCTAATCATTCATCAAATAGACTGGAATAATAATTATAACTGTCGGAATGAGTTGAAGGAGAATGACATGCATTTACTTTCTCAATTGACATCTATGTTTGGAACACCTTGACAGCTGATTGCATTATTTAATTATAAGAGGTGTAGCAGTTAAAATATAATATTCAATATTAATAAGGTACGTAAAGTAGCCATGAGGAAAATGTTTTAAAAGATATCACCTCACTTCCTCAATGTAATTAAAATTAAAATTTAATGTCATGGTTAATCCAGCTCTCCTAATGTATAAAAGAATGTTTTGAATGTCAAATTATAAACAAATTTAAATGAAAAAGGATTAAGTTGATTGAATGTGAAATGTGATCATCCTGGTGAGTGTAGTCTTAAGAAAGACTGTTTCAGTCTTTTTCTTACTACCCTGCCAATAGACCTCAAAGGGACATTACCAATATGATTGCAGAACTTATTTCTTAATATTTGCTGCACCTGTTCAAGCACAGTGCTATATCAATACAAATAATATCTTGACTAGAAAGAAAGAAAAAAGAGAATGAATTCAATTGAAAGTAAGAATAATAGGAACAAAGAACCCAAACAAAAAATTACACCATTGGTAACAAAAGACAGAATGAAAGTCAGTCTGAACAAACAATACATTTTCAAGTGAAAGATTAAACACTTGTCAGATTAAGTTTCTTTGACATACAAATTAACATCTGACTGAGAATTTTTCATTGTAAATTAACTTTTGATTGATTATTCACTGAAAAGTTAAGAACAAAACTGGAAATTTATTAATTCTACCAAGTGAACAGATTTTATTCTTAAGTAAACCAGGCATTCATCTATCAATCATTTCAAATCAGCAATGTGGAATAAACAAAAATATTTTTGAATACCGAATTTGTTTGATTTAATTAAATAGCTTAAATTTGAATGACTCAGAGATGAATTTAGATTATTGACTAAGAAAGATTATTTGAAAAGTTTTAAATTAAAAAAAAAAGTTTTAACAGAATTTGTTTTAGATAGCTTTAATCAAATTTCATTTCAAAAAAGTCCTATTAAAGTTGTGGCAACTTGGTGACGTTGCACTACTGTCAACAAGCTAGAGCTGTTAGTTAATGATCCCTTCTTTACCCCACACTTTTGAACTCTGTTGCATCAGTAAAGGGAATCTGCATATTAAGCAAAAAGTGCATTTTCAACTGAAAATTGACAATTAATGATTAAGTCAGAAGTCCCTGGTGATCAATGCATAGACCTCTTGCTAAGCAGATAGGATATACATAAATCAAACTATAATAAATTTGACAATTACTTGCTGTTAATTTAGTAAAAATAATATATTTTTAAGTCATGTTACAACATTATTTATGAAATATTTAGTAGTGTCATTAATTTAACAAACTTCCATCTTTGCAAGGGGGAGAGGAGAGAAAAGAAAATTGATGGAAGGAATTTTAGAAAAAAGAAAAAGAGACTGAGGGAGAAAGGAAGGAAGGAAGGGAGGGAGGGAGAGAGGGAGAAATGATCTCTTATTAATTATAAGCTATTTATGTTTAATATGACAAAACAAAAGTTAACTAGGTGAATTTCAGTACCTATCCAGTAATAAATTAGATACATTTTTAAAAGCTGCATTCATTAAAATTAAATATTCATTACATTAATATCTCTACTGTTGGAGATATAAATGTAATGTACTATTTTTTATGGGAAGCTAGGATGGTTTTTGGTAGTCAGAGTGCTATACAATGATTGTATAAATGGAAACTAGCGAGTAAATGACTACATTAGTGTCTAATAAATACTGACAATAACCAATTAAAGGAAATCTGTAACACCATTAGTAGCTTCAGCAGTGACATCAACAATAGCAGTAGCAACAATAGCAACAGCAGAAACAACATAAAAAATGACAACAAGATTGTTCTTGTTCTTGTTGTCATTTTTTGTTGTTTCTGCTGTTGCTGTTGTCCCTACTGCTATTGTTGATGTCATTGCTGCAGCTTCTTTAATTGACTGAGATGTTCCTGATGGTGTCATAGTAGCTGTGGTTCCTGCTGTTGTTGCTACTGCTATTGTTGATGTCACTGCTGCAACTATTTCAATCTACTGAAATGTTCCTGTTGGTATCATTACAGTTTTTTTTTTGTTGCTTTTGGTGTCTTTTGTTATTGTTGTTGTTGTTACACTACACTTAATATCCCAGTGATTAATATTACAATGCAGCTAAGAAGTGAATAGTCCAGTGCACAGTAAAATTTTATTGACACTGGTTGATTTAGTTTGTAGGTGGGCATTAAAGACTGTGTGTATTATGTTACTTAAAAAATAAAGCAACTCAAGACACAATCTTAGAAAACAAAGAGAGTTGAACATCATACTTGCAAAGACCAAGAAATTTTCAGATTCATTTATTATTAATTATTATTCATTTATTATTATTAATTTATTGTTAATAGTTTTACAAATTATAACAATGAGTATTTAACATGCACTGAGTCAGAACACTTATTATAATATATTTTATATAGCCTTTTCTTATATTTATCAAAATTAGCATATAAAAATCAAATTTCATAGATCATATTTCATATTTCATATTTTCATAAATTTACATCAAGATGGAATAATTATTTTATATTTTGTATAGATTCAAACGGTTGATGCAGTAATAAGTGACAAAGAACTTTCAAAATAATGGATTTTTAATTTTATAGCAGCCATGTTTTGATGTGACTCATGTCATCTTTAGTGTACTTTCAAGTGTTTTAAAGTACTTATACAACTACTGGTACATGAAAATGATGCAGGCAGGTTAAACCATGTCTACAGTATGATAATTATTTTAAAAAATTCTTTTGATATTTTATATACTAGCCCTAAATCTTATATCTATCAAAATTAGCATAATTGAATTCAATTAAATATAATTATATTTCATAGATCTTCTGAGTCAGTAGCTATTCTGGTTCATTTGATTAATTTTAATTTTTGTGATTTATTATGCAATTCAGTGAATGCTGCCATGTAAGCAGTAAACCAGTCTAATAAACCAGTCTTTCTGTCTGTCTGTCTTATAAAAAAATTAGTAGCTTCCCACAAATTTCTAGACCTACTTAACACATATCATACAATAAGGGATTGCAATACTCTTTATTAGTATAATACTGTTTAATGTGAAATACTACATTAACTTTTAATTTGCTAGAGAAAATTTATAACTCGTCTGCCAATACCTGTAAGTAATTAACACTCTAAGATAGATCAATGGGGTTAAAATTTAATTAAATACAAGTTAAATAAATAAGATTGATAACACAAAGACTGATTTCTGTCCACTGCAAACAGGAAATTAAACTCTTGGAGAAAGATAATAGGAATCAGAATAAGGAAGCCTTTGTACTTCCTTTAAAATAATAATGATGTTTAAGATTATATCAGCTAAAGCTCTTGGCCCAATGTTCTTGCTTAAAAATTAACTGAAAAGGAGGAGCCATCCTGGTTTTTTTTTTTAATCCTAGGGGAAAAATCTTAAGAACAATAGTTATAGTTTTTTCCTTTTTTTTTTTGAGATAAAGAATACACATGGTGGAAAAACAGGAAAAAAAGTTTTTGATATTATATCATTCTGTCAGAGGATTAATATTCTGATCACTTGGATTTTTCATGAATGTAACTGACACAGAGTTAGTTTTGACAAAAATCCATTTGGACTCCAACAGAAAAAAAATTAAGACAGACAGACAGACTTGTGAGAAAGAAAGAAAGAAAAAAGAAAAATAAGACCCTTCAGTTTCACTTTCATTGAAATATCAAAAAGAAGATAACTTGTTACATTTAGAAAATGACACAAAAAGTACATCTTAATGTTGTTGCTTTCCCTTCTGTTTCCTAAAATCTTTAAGTTTCTAAATGATCTTTAACCGCTACTCCCCCTCTTCCTTTGCATTCTGCGGCTTTCTCTTTTCATTATGTAAACTTCATTATGTAAACTCATTATGTAAACTTCAAAAATCCAAAAGTTACCTTTTTCCAACACTTTGACTTTATTATTATTTTTTTAATAACACATATTTTGTATGAATTTCAATTTTAGGTTTTAATTTGTCTTGACATTTAATATTTCATTTTTCATTCCATGTTGAAAATCATTACATGTTATTCAGAATGTCTACAATGTTGATGTCAAGACCAATTAAACTCAAAATGGAAAACTAAAGACTGCCTCCTGAACTCATTAAACAAGATGAACGACAAAAAAGATTGATAAAAATCAAAAAAAATAAACACAGCATCTTCCTTCCTTCTGCAAACAAACTCAGACAAAAACTCTTCTTTAACGTTAATGAACATTATATATTAAACCACACTTTCTCTTGATATAAGGAATATCAAAGAAGTTAACTGTGACCAATGAGGGGTGTTCCAAGTGTGCCTGCTATTGTATCTTTGTAAATAACTCTCACATTCAGATTGACAACAACTTATCATATGAAGTATATAATTCTTGTTCAGGAAGTTGAGAACTTTTAAAGCCCACACTGTGTCTTAGATCACAGGTTATAAGGAAAGTTTGCAGACTACAAGTTCATTGGTAAACTTAAGTCTTTGAAAGCTCAGAATTAAGAACTGCTAAACTCAAGGTAAGATTTAGAATAACTTTCAGGAGAAAACATTTAACAACATCATAGTTATATTTAAAGAACAGGGGGAAAATGAGTTTTAGTAACAAAGAACAAATCCAGTTCTGACTTTTGCTTTGATCCAAGAAATTTTGATTGAGTTTAAGAAAACACCAAAATATACTTTAAACAAATCTTAATTCTAGTTTGGAAATTCTTTCAAAAAGAAATTATGAAGTAGTAACAATGATCATATATAAGAGCAGATTTTGTATGACTTTGAAAAGCTTGCAGCTCGGTCTATGTTGTAAGCATGCCTTCCCATGATGTTTTCTAGAGTTTTAACATGTTGAGCTGTACATACCTTGACCATGCATGGCTTGACTGTGTCTGAGCTGCACTTTTCATAATCATACAAAATTTGTTCCATAACAAAATGCTAAGAAAATACTCTTATGTACACTAAACACGTCTAGTACATTAAGCTAACTGTATTTCAAAAAGGATTGTCTCATAAATTCTTTGAACAAAACTGAAGGAAATTTAAGGGCAAACTATATAAATATTATGTTTCTGTTGGAGACCCACAAGATCATTCTTGTCTTTGCTTCAAAAAGGCTCAACGTACAATACTTTGTATAATTTAGTTCAGCAGTATATACAGCAATTACTGTAACTCAATCAAGGTGCTATTGAATATAAAGTATTCATCATTTAACAAGGAATAAAAAAAGGTTTTTGAAATACTCCTAGATGTACATGTACTAGCTGTAGATGTATATGACTGTGTACATGATGAAATAATCTGACCAGCACAATAATTTCATTTACTTAAACAAGTGAGATATTACAGAATCAATGATTTAAGGACGTTCATGGCCATTGTTTCTGTGCATCTTTTCTGAGTGTAGGCTCAAGCCCTTTCAAATGTGCAAGAAATGCCTGCCTGATGATTTTGTTTATATAACAAAGACAATCAAGCCCAAGATGGGCAGCCAACTTTTCAAAGTATACAACAAAATGTCTCTGAAACAAAGTCAGTTACCCCCTTTTTATTTACAGTAGTTTAATTCTGAAAATTTATAACACCTAACTTTATGGATAAAATTTAAAAATCTGACGATGGGATCAATTAAAATCAGTAGGATGTGGCTTCTTTTTCTCAGCTATCCATGTTTGCATTGTTCAAGTGTTTTATGGCAAAGAGGGTTAACTTCCATGCAATCTGACAGCTAAATGAAGTGGGTGACCCCCATTTTTTTATTTCTTCATTTTACTTCTATTATCACATACTTTTATCACGCAAAATTTTTTTAAAATCTGACAATGTGATCTTTGCCGATAAATGCCCTTAAGTCTTTCATCCCCAACAGTAAAGGTAACACAATGCCTTGAATACTAAATTCTAGCTGCTTTTATGAGAATTAGTAAAATAAAGTATGGTTATTGATAAAATTTTAAAGCCAACTGCTCCATCTTGACTTCACAAAACAAAATGTTTTAATAAAGATCTTAATTAATCATAAATATTGATCAAATTTCTTTTTCATACAACTAAACCACATAATATCAACATATTTATCTGCCTGTAAGTAGATACAAAGGACTGACAAATATTGTGGCACAGAATCTGGTAAATATACAATGATCATTAAATAAAATCTTAGCAAGTCTAATTGCAATGAATGAGCAAAAGCATTTTAATTCTTATTATATTCATAGTAGAACAAGCTACCATCCTCCAATGAAAATCAACAGTTCTAAATTTTTTTTAAAGTACTATAAATATATTATAACTATACTATAAATATAATATAATAAATATATTATTATATTATTTAAAGTACAAACCAAGACTAGAATCAAAAGATTAAAGCTGAGCACAAACAGATCTTAGGTCTTAAAAGAATGAAGGATATTTTTACCAAGAAAGTCATGAAGTTATATTAATTGTGAGTAAATTTGTATACTCCAACAGCTGGTTTTAATCATAAATATCAATCAACAGTTTAAATTTCTCTTCTATTGCCTACCATTAATGTTTAAAAGAATAATATCATCTCAAAATAGGGACAAAGAAAAAAAAAGAAAAGATGAGAAAAATTGAAATATGACACACAATATGTATATCTCCATGAATGTGATTACATGTAATAAATTAATTTTGGACAGCTGGTAATAACTTATGAGCTGCCATAGCAACAATACTTTTTTAGAACTAGAGACTAAACCTGAAACTTTCCAAAAGTAGACTTTAGTAACTTGCTGATTAGTTCCCATAATGTTTTAGTTAACAGTATTTTCAATGAAAAACCTTTCTGAAAACTACACACAGAATAATGCTCTTACCATTGTGCTTACTAGTGTTTGCAGATTTTAGTACTTTTGCAACAAAGGGGACACTGTGTCACCACAGGCTTACCAGCCTCAGTATTTGTGGGGTTAATTGATGGTTTAGGCTTCCTGTGGTAGCTGAACAGCCATTGATCTAGAATGTTTGAAATTTCTTTTAAAATATTCTCTTCACTTCAAATCTTTGGAAATTTTCTTGTTTCATCATAAAGATTTTGAGTTATCAATAAGCTTTTGCTGTGTAGTTCCTTCAAACGGCTTCAAAAGGGGGCATTTTGTGGCTTCTAAAGTTGAGAGATCAGGAGAGAGAGGAAGAGCGAGACAAGGTAGGCAACTTCGGCAGCCGAATCAAACATCAACTCGTATTAGAAACCCGATTTTTGTTACCTTTCTTTCCTTCATTTGACACGAAAATTCAAAAGAGGGGACGAAGATTATCCAGCTTTGACTTGACTTGGTTTTTAGGCATAAAATGAATATTTGGAATTCAGATGGTACCCTTGTTCAGTTTTCTCATGAACTGTTCAACTGAACAAGGGTACCCATCAGAATTCCAAATATGCATTTTGGGTTCAGATTGCCAGCTTCTTCTTTCTTTAACATTTGACTTTTGACACAAGACTTGAAGTGAAGAGAATATTTTAGAAGAAAATTCAAACGTTCTAGATCAACAGCCGTTCAGCTACCACAGGAAGCCCAAACCATCAATTAACCCAAGTATCAAGGGTGGTAAGCCTGTGGTGTCACTACTACTTTATTCATTTAATATTCAAATTACATAACTTTTGTTCCTTTTCAATTTCTTTGCATTTCTCTATCCATTCACTCACACCTTCCATTACTCTAATTTTCTTCCCATTTATTTAGTAATTCAATTATTTCTTTACTAGTTGATTTGTTCTTTCTTTCTTCCTTTTCTTTCTTTCTTCCTTTCCCATTCTTTCATTCATCCAATCATTCATTCAGTAATTCATAAATCAATATCACTGATCTATTATTACTAGATGAAGACTTCATACTGTGCCTTGGCCACTCTACTCCTAACCTTTCTACTGATAACAATAGCCATCCAAGCTGCAACAGAGGAGGAATGCAAGAGTATGTGCAGAAGTGATCCGGATTACCTTTTGTGCCGCAACAATTGCAAAGGCAGTCAGGATTGCATGCTGTGTGAGACAGAGATTCTTAATCCATGTGTGCAACAGTGTTTAGCAAATTAGTGTGAATAAACATGTCCTACTGCTTGAAATATTAAAATAAAGTTGAAGTCAATCATGTTAATATGTGAAATTATTTATGATATACATACTTCATAAGATGACTTTTCATTATTTAAAACACAGTAAGTTACATTGCTGGGTTTCATATCGTGAGAGAGTGGGACTCAAACCGGACAGGAGGTACCTCATATGAATTCATACATGAACTTATATGTTCTCCTTTGCTGCAAGTACAATAAACAAACAATATAGGGACCAACCAACCAATATAGGGACCAACCCAACAATATAGGGACCAACCCAACAATATAGGGACCAACCCAACAATATAGGGACCAACC
>JAAAQI020161116.1:0-24746 GCA_011800005.2 Stichodactyla mertensii | reverse complement strand
TATGGTAATAATGGTAATGGTAAATTTGATAATTCTTTTTCGTTCAACCCCCCCCCCCCCCCCCCCCAAAAAAAAAAAACCCGCAAAGAATTATGGGAAAGTAAAAGTAGTGAGTAGAAAATAATGATAGGTTGCATGGTCTAAAAATTAATAAATACAGAATCATGAGATATTGTAAATATTAAAGTTGTCTCTGACTTATAGATATTACCAATTTTTAGACGTTTATGCTAAAGCCTTGTTTAGTGTAAAATTGGTAACATATTGAAGTCCGAGACAACATTAACTTTAATATTTACAATTTGACTTCTCCTGACTGCAGTTTTAGGATTTTTAAGATCACGAGATATTGTTTCGATCTATTTATGATATGTTTTAACATCGTGAAGATGATGGTGATAATGATATGCTGACAAGGTTGATCGTTGGGTTGATGATATTGACTTATTGTAATTGAGGATGATGGGGTAGGGTTGATGATACAGAGGATGATGATGTGGTGATGAGGATGATGGGGGTAGGGTTGATGATATAGAGGATGATGATGTGGTGATGATGATGATGGGGTAGGGTTGATGATGTAGAGGATGATGATGTGGTGATGAGGATGATGTGGGTAGGGTTGATGATATAAAGGATGATGATGTGGTGATGAGGATGATGGGGGTAGGGTTAATGATATAGAGGATGATGATGGTGATTGTGGTGATGATAATAATATGGTGATGAGGATGATGATGATGGTATTGAAGAATATAATAAGTGATAATAGTGGAGATAGTAATGGCAATGCTGGTCACTCTTCTCGTTGTTTATCATTGGAATTAAATAAGGTATAGGACTTTTGCAGAAGGCTGCATTGCTAATCTACATTATTTACAAGTCACTACATCTGAAGGAAATACTTTGAAGCACAGACGGCCAGAGAAAGATTCCAATGACATACCTTAACATTCTTATGTAACCATTCTTCATCTGTGGAAAGTTTATTGGCGTCTGTCAAGGGATCACTCTCAGCTTTATTCGGGTCTTTGATCAAAAGAGCAAATATCGAGGCCACTAGGAATACCTTTATTGGCTGCGATATAAGAACATCTTGTACGAAGGAAATGGTCATCGACATTAACCACTGCGCTGACTTCTCTGAACCAAAGGTAACCCCATAAAAGATAACGAAAGTGCCCGATATAATAGAGCTACCCAATGCAAGGAAATATGCCACATACACAAACCAATGAGGGAGACCTTCTTTTTCAGGCTTTTCTTTCTCTTCGCCCTTTTCAATATCGATCTCTTTTGCGGTAAATTCTTCGCTTGAAGGAAATTCTATTTTGGTGTCTTTGGCACGCGCCTTGCGGAAAAGTTGGACGACGATAAGATTGGAAGGAAACACGATGAGACTGCTTATGACTCCAATCGACACCTGTGCGAGAGAGAAGCTGAAGCCAGCAATTTTAATGGATCCTTTTGGTCCCTGTGATGTATCTACGTTGTAGAACATGATGTTTGCCAACATGGTACACAGTAAGATCGATAGACAACATGTTAACCGCTGGACACGCGTGAACGTACTGCGGGCAGGACGCGTTACCACAGAGAACCAAAGATGACCATCTGTGAGATTCTTGCGCACCTACAATATAGTAATTACCAGATTCACTTCATGCTACAACTGGAGACTGTCTGAGGTTAAGGGTTAATTAACATGTGTACTGACCTCGGTGGCGAAAAGAACGTTAAACTTGGTTAGTTCGTTGCTGGTAGCAGGGTACAAGATACGTTCAATCTTGCCATCACCTTCATCAACGGCTAACCACTTATCACACACAAACCAAAATCGCTGCTCCGTCTGTAAGTCTTGAATCATTACCCTCAATAGATTCCATGATGGGCAACCTCCGCCATTGTTATGCCAAATACGAATGCTTTTAATGCTGCCCAGAGACTGAGGTGCGGTCATGAGAAATGCATCTACACCGCCTGTACGGAAGGTCTTCCGCTCAGGATCTTTTAACACCCGTGGATCACTCTCTCCCACTGAACCATTCATGACGATTGAGATTTCAGCACTTGTGCCAGCACCACGCATAAATCCTGTGTGCACGTGGATCTCGTAGCAATAACTATCCCGCGGGTCATTATCGGGTAAAGGGCTAACTCCAGTCTATCAAGGAAACAAAAGATTAAGGAGTTACCGCAGATCTCCGATAATGATAAGACTGTTGCCATGGATACTGTATGCATGTCTTATGTGTTATAAGTAATAGAATGTATGTCAGTTGAATGTCAGTTAATGATAATATATCTCGTTATTTTCAGTGCCTAGTCGTTCTAGCGCTTTCGCACTAATTGAGGGCACTATCACTCACACACACTACCACAACTCTCAACTCACATGTTGATTTTTACGGAGGGAGGAAAACCAGAGAACCCGGAGAAAAACCCTTGTGGCAAGGGAGAGAACAACACATCTAACAAACTCTACTCACATTTGGCATCCGCAGGGCTCGAACCAGTGACCCGACCCGTTGGACTCTCAGTGGTGAAAGGCGAACGTTTTATCACTACGCCAGCCATGCCACCCAGATAATGCGAGTTGATATTTCAATATCTTACCTTTTCGGCATCACGTCTGTCTGCTCTTCTTGCAGGAATCAAACAAATCACATACAGCGCGATTACAACTAACACTGCGGACAGACAGACATATCCTCTTGAAATATCAAAGTTCTCCACCAAGTTCCAGTCGATCTTGTTTGGAGGCACAATGAAGCTAGAACTGAACGAGGTCAGATGGGTACACAGGCATTGTACTCGCATTGGAGTGGTTTTATTTCCAACCTAAGGAGTAATTAAATACGAGGTAAATAAGCAAACCGATTCGACCATAACACGGTAATGAACTAATGCTGGAGAACCACCATTTTGTGTGTGAGTCATGAACTATTTCAAATAACGTTGTCGCAGTCAAAAGCAGGCAAAGACCTCAAGGCATTTCGGCCATTCTAAGGCTGCTATGCTTCCCAACTTTAAACGTATACCCGACCAAGAACTCGGTTAATACTACAGACGGCTTCCAGTCCCAACTTGTCACTTGTTGCTTAGAGCAGACTTCATATGACTGTGAAAAGCATAGTCGGTGCCGTAAGCGTACCTTGACCTTGACACGACCGTGTTTGTGCCGCGAGCCTTTCACAGTCATACGAAATCTGCTCTAGCTTTTGGCTGTGACAAAGGTTCATGAAATAGGTGTATATGGGATAGAAGGTGGGGCAAAACAAATAGAAAAAATATTCTCACCGGGAACTCCGCACAATACCTCCAGGGCGTAGTTAAGTTAAGGACAGAATAGCCCGGAGGAGGTCAGGAGCTGATAACTCCTGTAGTGTGATGCAACACCGCTGTGTGGATGAGGGTGGGTGAGGCGTTCCGAAGTCTTACTCCTTCTCTCGAAAGGAAAGAGACGGTTCTAACCTGAGTTTCGGCCTTTTATGCTAATTCCCCTAATTCGGTTACGTCATACATTCACACGGGCTGTGATTTCCACACTTTATTTTACGTAACCTGGGATTAGAGGCATTCTGCGCGAAGTCCCCGGTGAGAATAGGTGCATGTATATATGTATTTTAAAAACGGTTGTCAGAGCCACAGGCAATAGGCGATAGGCGATAGGCGATAGGAGATTCCAAGATCCAAGAATAGCTGGGATGACCTGTGTTTCTGCTTCTTACATGGAACTTAGCGTTGAGATATTCAATGTTGTTTGTAGTCAACAAAACCATTTTAAAGTCCTTGATTATTTGTGTTTACTTATATGCCCATAATCCCTTTTCGTCTTGGAATGACCTATCGCCTATTGCCTCTTCTTTCGCTCCGACGACATTTTTTGAAATATATAACTTACCACACAACCGTCGGATTTCCAGGTTTCATTCCTAGTGTCCCAGTACATGCAGCTTGATGTGTATAACGAGTATGTGTAGTTTACAGGGAGTCTAGGAAGGTTCGTACCATTACGAGCTTTAAGCTTGATGCCAATGTAGTATCGTCCAGCAGCGGTGAAGTTCAAATCTTGGTTACTCAGGAATATCTGGAATGCCTTCGACCGATTCGATGACGAGGAACAATTCGATTCGAAATCCCACTCTCCACCATGAGGAAGTGAATAATTGTAATCGAAGGACAGTTCCGTGGGAAATGATCCTCGTTTTATATACACATCAAAACCGTAATCACAGTTGTCAGGGTAAATGTGAACATGAAGAGCAGTGTCATTAAAGGACACGTTCGTGCTAAGGAAACGTACGCTTTTTGCAGTCAGGTTCCTTGTCGTTGGACTTTCTGGCCGAGAGACGCGATCCACAAACATCTCAAATGGTTTAGAGAGGTCTTGAAATATTAGTTCTTCATGGTTGGTACTGTTTTTGAACTCTATTGTTGCAACTTGTCCTCCGTCCACTCGATATGCCATGTCACCATAATTATAGATGTTCTTTGAAGACGACAGAACCTGATTAAACACAAGCACACAAATTCGATTTCAGATACAGAAACAAAGTCCGAAAACACACACACCGTGATAACGTGAACCTACGCGAGACGTTCATATATGCAGTCAAAGCTCATGACTATTCATTAGGGCGGACAACTTACAGCCAATCGCGTGCGTCCATGCAGATATGTCACTAACCAAAAAAGATCTTTGCCTTTTTTGATACAGAAGCCAATAAATTCTACCGTTTCCCTCTCAGACTAGCTGTTCCGGGCAAACAGCAAAACTTGTTTACTATCACATGATACCCTCTCGCCCAATCAGTGCCACGAACAAAATTGGACTTTGACCGTTAATATATAACAATAACGTTTGAATGGTTTCTTACCGTTGAATCAATAGCGGGCGGTTCTGGTCCTCCCCCCGAATCCTCCTCTGGGAACATCTCTGGGATAGTTTGCATGATAAATCCTGACATTGTAAAGTTCTTATTTTTTAAGTCTTCACTTCTTTCACGAGCTATTTCAATCTCCATCGTTGCGGTTTTCAAAACCGTAGCCTTTTCGCCAGGTCGTTTTGTATTTTGGACAAGAGTAGCTATGCTCTCCAAGGTACGGTGTATGGACAAAGCTATCTCTCTGCCCTGTTGGCAAAATGAATAACGAACTTATCGTTAAACTGGGCGAGAAAGCCAAAAGAGTCAGATAAAGCCTGTTCACACTAGCGTTATAAGCAGCATTAAAACAATCGTAAGGTGCGTACATCGTAAGAGCGTCGCTGATTGTAAAATCAGGTTTTGTTTCCTCACGACTACGATTACGATTACCATCACTTGAAGATCAACTGTGTACCAAGAAAATGTAATTGTGATCGTAAGGATTGGCCAATCACTACTCTCGTTGGCACTCCTTCATCGCCATCGATCATGCTTAGAATTTCAAAACTGGAGGGAAAATAATTAACAAGAATACACTAGATCGTAAACTTCATAAGGTTACGATTGCTACTACGGTTACGATGCTTACGACGCTGGTGTGAACAAGACTTGGTAGGAAGGACAATGCACCTTCCCGGAGTTACCGATAATTCTCCCTGATTTAGCGCGTGCAAGCGAGGTCAGGGGGTCAGGGTCTAGTTGGGAGCAAAGCACATGAAGGAAACTTCAGAAATCGAACAGAATAAAAACAGTGCCTTCTCAAATGTGGATTAAAATTCAAAAGGATGTAAATAGGATACCTGAATAACTGAACTTTTCCTATTCTTGTTTAGACAAAGTAGACGAATTTCCTCAAAAGTACAACCAGTTTTCTTTTTGTCCCCTGACTTCACTGGCGCGCGCAATCCTAAAGAATTGTGGGAAACTACGGAAAGGATAGGCGTCAGGCTGGAGCCAAACTCGGCCTGGATGTGAACTGAGAATTTCAGCAAAAAGTTAGTATGTTACCATTTTCTTTTCTTCTTTAGACATCTCTTTTGGTTTTTGTTGCTGTTGTTGTTCAGAGTTAGTATTTGATCCTGACTGTGTAACTCCTGATGCAGTAGGCTGCTCCTCTTGTGGCGTTGAATCAGCAACGAAATCGACACAATTACTGATGCCTTCATAAACGGCTTTGACCGCCTGCTCAACTTCTTGAGGCTCGGCATTCTCTGACTTGGAATTAATAGCTTTAGTCATGTCCTCAAATATTCCAACTGCTTGCGTCTAAACATGAGGAAAGAGTTAATCACTAGTCAGAGTTGTACCTTTACCGTTACAGTCAAAGTTATCAGTATCGTTACTGAACAATTTTTATCCGTAACTGATCACACAAACTATGATATCACTAAAGGCTCGAACATAACATGCGACGTTCTCTGGGACGTTGCTTGTACCGTGTGTCCACCTGTAAAAGTAGAACCCCTTTCTACTTCTGCGACGTCGCGCGCAACAGTTGCTCGGGTGGACACACGGTGCGATTTCCCCGTTGCAAGAAACGTCGCAGGCAATGTTGCATCCTGTGTCCGAACCTTCATAGTAATGGGTATGTTTAGAAGATGGTAACAGTTGATATGATAATGAGATCATTCTAGCATCTTGTATGTTTTTTACCTTGGCTTCAGAGGTGAGTTCCTTGGGCTCACTGACTGCTTGCTGAAGGGTTTTCGTTGACTGCGTGACATCTTTAAGATTCGTGACTGTACCTGCAACCTTCTTCATGATACCGATAACTTGACTTCTAATCTGAGAGTTGGTAAGTCAAATAACACAATTAGATCGACAATTAGGTCTGTTTTATCAAGCTTCTGCTTCCCCTGTTAAGTTACCATGGAATCCACCGAACCATGGACCGAAAATTTCATATGGCCCGCCCACAAACGTCCATGACTCCTCCCACAAACGTCCATGACTCCGCCCACAAACGTCCATGACTCCTCCCACAAATACAAAGGGAATGTGTTACTAGTTCAAGGGCGGATACAGGGGGAGGGTCGGGGGGGTCCGGTCCCCCCTGTCAAACATGAGGTAAAAGAGGTCGTTTTATCCTAGAATTTAGTTTTACCATGGGTTTGAAGTAAATTTTGTAAGAAAGAAAAGAAAGGTTTTAATCACCATTTGATTATCAACCTTACTCTATACCAAGAGAGCATAAATGCTCTCTTGTTTATACATAAAAATTGTAGCTGTATAAGGCCAGCCGTATAAATAACTTATGTAGAGCTGAGGTTGGGTTGCCTGTGGTTTGCCAAGTATACATTTGGACCCCACCCCCTTTCAAAAAATATTGGATCCACTCCTGCTAGTTAAACTAGATGTAAGGATGGAAAGTAGAAAATATGAGTTCAAAATCGAATACAACGGCGGAAAGGATAAAGAAAAGTGGATGAAATTATTCTAAAATGACTAGTTTTCTATGAGAGGTATAACTTTTGGAAATTTGCGTGAAAAGATCAAAGAGAAGTGCCACTTTCCCATCAACGGTTAAATATTTAGACAGCCACACTAGAGTATTTAGAAACACATTCCTTTGTATTTGTAGGCGGAGTCACAGGCGTTTTTGGGCGGCACATCATACAAGTTGTTCCGGCAAAACCACGGTTCGGGAGATTCCGTAGCAACATTTGTGATCAAGTAAAAATACCTTGGTTCTTTCATTTCTTTCTTTGTCTAGTTCAGCAGAGCTTTTTGTTGCTGCTTCATTTCCCCCTCCTGAACCATCCCCAGATGATGACGAAGACCCCGAGTTTTTGTTTACTTGAGAGAGAACAGAATTGACCACTTGGTTGGCTTCGTTGTTACTGCCTAAAGCGATGAGATTTTCAACTGTTCCGTTCAGGATGGTACCCAGGCTTGTTGTGTCTAATTTCTTTTCTCTTACCTTGAAACATAAAAGATATGAAAAAATTTTAGCAGTTATTTCAGCAGAAATAAAACTGTTAAGTTTCGGACACACGATGCGACGTTGCTTGCAACGGGAAAATCGCATCGTGTGTCCACCCGTGCAACTGCTACGCGCGCGACGTCGCCGGCGACGTCACAGAACTAGAAACGAGTTCTACGGGTCGACACACGATTTCTCTGTTGCGAGCAACGTCGCAGGGAACGTCACATCGTGTGTCCGAGTCTTTACAGTGCGTTTCACGTATTCAGTCTTTTTTGCGAATTGTACTTATTTTTCTCCATGAAGCCATCCTTAGGCAAAGAACTGCCCTGCTTTGTGGAACAGAGTGTAAACCTTGAAGTTGATTTTAACGAATTGCCGAACTTGCGAGGGAATTAAGTTCGAAGTTCGTTGTGAACATCCGGAGTATGACTTGAACTTCGGAAATTCCGAACGAACTTCGAAACCCACTTGTCAAAAGTTACGTGAAACTCTAATTAAAAACTGCACGTGGCTGGTAAATGAATAAATGAGGGTTGCTGTCTATAGTTCAGCATTACTGTCCATCCAAGAAAAGCGTTTGGTAGAATACGGTCACCCACGCCATAAGCCTTTTCTGAGATAGGGAACATGGTGCATTGTGGTCTAGCTTCGGTACAAACATCTATTGTTCGTCATGCCTTATATGGTGTTGTTCGTACTGAAGCTAGACCACAATGCACCATGTTTGCCTATCTCAGAAAAGACCTATAGAAACTACAATGTTTGTGAATGCCGTATAAAGACATTGGGATCCGATCTTTTATTTGACACCACATTGGGTACCAAGTTTTAGCTTATAGAAAGACGCTGATAACAGTTTATAAAGAGAGTTACTAACTTTAAAAACACGATGATACTTTTAATTGACATGTTTCGGCTTAACTTTAGCCATCTTCAGAATGAGGTAGATATTATTAGTTTTTTCTTCTTTCAAAATCAAGAATCTTTTCATTTTTAAAGATCTCTTTTAAGGATCCTTATCTCTTAAATCTCTTGATGTTTATGAACTTACTTGTGCGGGATGTAATTCCCGTTACATTGGCGAAACTTCTCGCCATTTATCAACAAGGATTAAAGAACACACCACAACTGATAAGAATTCACACATTTTTAAACATCTTTTAAATTCTCCCGATTGCAAATCTAATTTTCCGATGTCATCACATCTTACATCACTTGTCAATCATCTTATATTATTAGTCTAATTAGCATTTAGTCACATATAAATACAGCTTGTAATAATATCTACCTCATTCTGAAGATGGCTAAAGTTAAGCCGAAACATGTCAATTAAAAGTATCATCGTGTTTTTAAAGCTAGTTTACAAAGACTATTCACTAGTGATAATACAAGGATTATTTGCATGTATTAAGCAATTATTGGATGAGGTTGAGCATGATATCGTAAATTATCAAGATCGAGTTCTTTGTTATCTGTCGAAGCCGCAGGCTAGGCTGAGGTGGACAAAACAGACTCGAGGTCTTGATAATTTACGATATCATGCGAAAACCGAATCATTTAAGTTTACGAATCTAATTTTTAAGCGCGCGTGCCCAACACTTGGACTTTGAACTTGACATGATAAATCCCATCGCAGAAAAAATGAAGATAGCCTAAAGCTAAAATAAAGCCATCGAGGATTGGCTTTATTTAAATCCCATCGCAGAAAAAATGAAGATAGCTAAGGCTAAAATAAAGCCATCGAGGATTGGCTTTATTTTAGCCAATCAATTGCGAGATAGTTAGCAAAATATATAATACATCTTATTACCTGTAAGGGAACACATGTTGATGTGTTCACAGCCTTGTATTTATCTGATACATGTACTATAACATAAGTTGTATAGTTATGATCGGGTGAGCCTGGAAGCAAACTCTGGACTTGGTAGGTTGCATTACCCCTGTCTGAAGCTAATATAACCATTTCGCTCTGACAATCTGAAAACAAATTAGCAGCAATCATTTAAAGAATCCTATTCATCCACAGTGCATTGCGCACCGAAGATAGCCAGGACAAAATTGAAGCATTTATTGGTTACTAGGTAAAATGGCGGCTCTGGAGGTAAAGCTGTTAGAATCCATTTTCATCGATCTTGTTTTTTTATGCTGGAGCATTTACACCCATCAGAATGTATTTATACAATGTTAGTTCATCTTTTAACGCAGATATTTTAAAGTTTAGCAGCGAAAACAATATAGACGCACAATGCATTCAGTGGATGATTTGGATTCTTTAACCCCCTTCCGACAATATTCTCAGTTTTGATTCTACATGGGGTCAGCTGTTCAATGAACAAAAAAAATTATATAGTTTGACGCATTTCAAAGTTATAAAGGTTTTTCCATGCCATATGCTAATGAATATGACGTCAGGGGAGTCATTATTTGATCATACAAAACTTAACTGATACGGATAAAATGAATTTTGAAGGCATTTCTGTTTTACCCATGGCTCTTTAAAAAATCATTGCTAAATAGCTTTCGCATGGTGGCCAGTGTTTCCAATTACAAGGAACAACAATTTTTTAAAGATAAAAGACTTTCTTGACGTCACAGTCATTAGTATATGGAATGGAAAAACGTTTATAACTTCAAGACTCATCACTCAAACTATATTATTTTTGGGGACATTCAACAGCTGACTCCATGTAGAATCAATACTGGAATATTGTTAGAAGGTTGATAGGCACTTTAACACCCAAATGGTACGTCAGAGCAGATTTCGTATGACTGTGGAAAGCTTTTCTTGCCATGCCTTGACCGTGTCACGACCGTGTTCGTGCCACAAGCTTTTCACACTATACAAAACATGCTTCGTGTCGTAGGCGTGCCTTGCCACGACCGTGATGTGAAGTGACGTCACATGACCGTGTCACGATCGTGTTCGCAGTCATACGAAATCTGCTGAAATTCCGCTCTGTAGGTAGGTGGGTGCAGCTTAAGGGTCATGTTAACTAACCTTTAGCTGTGCCGAATGTGTAGAGCAAAGGCCCGTCTTTGTCATGCCATCCCTTGCAGCGTATTACGAAAGTGGTATTGAGGGCAATGCCAGTCTTCGGCGTGACGTCACAAGTACCATTGCTAGGTTTTTCATTGGCTGCTTTATCGTAATTTGCAACTCCCTTTGTTTGTCTACCTTCCAGCGAACCTACACAAGTGATCCTGTAATGTACCCCACCTGTTAACGTGTTGGGTTTTATTGTAATACTGCGAGCACTTATGGGTGTACTAATCATCTCCGTTACTTTCTCGGTCGGAAATTTGACGTAGGAAGATTCGTCAGGTTTCTTGTGGCTGATTTCCCAAAAGTATTTGAGCTTATTTGCCGAGGTGCAGCTCAAACAGTAACAAGAAGAAGAAAACTTAATCGAGGGAGTGAGTCTTTCGCAGTTGATATGGCACCTATCAAATAAGAATGTAAAACGTTATGATACCCGATTAGCTAAATTATATTGGAATTATGAGAGAGCAGGAAGACTGTGGCTATGAAATAAACGGATGGTGTGTTTGTATCATGTTTAATACAATATTTGAGGTATGACGCGCGCGCTGATTGGCTGGCTTCCCTATATTAGAGGACAAAGACACACTCACGCTAAAACACAGCAAAAAAAAGAAAATTATAAAAGCAATATAAAACGTGTCTCTGTACTTTATAAACACTCTTGGATAAACAATGTTGCATTGCAAGTTGCAGAGTGATGTTGCTCGTATTACCACCATGTACACAACTTGTCACGCAACAGAATCGATGTTGCACGTTGTAGCTATTTATTGAAAAAAGTAGAAGCTCCTTCTACTTCGTGCGACAAAATTTTGAAACTTACAACATCGATTTCTGTTGTATGACAAGTTGTGTACATGGTGGTAATACGAGTAACAGTGTTGTATGACAAGTTGTGTACATGGTGGTAATACGAGCAATATCACTCTGCAACTCGCAAGACAAACCTTCTTGCGCGACAAGATGTTTGTATTACCGCACCTTTACGAATTCATTTTGTCTAGGTTTTCAACTTAGCTTCTCGTGGTAACTTACTTTACAGCCATAGCTGGCGGATCTCCTTTTTGAACATTCCATCGTTGATCCGTGCACTTTGTTCGTCCATCGTCATGCACAACACACAGTCGAAAGTCGTATGTTGTGTTCTCTCGCATTCTTCCAGTGAAAACTGTCCATTTACAACGACTGGTGTTCAGTCTTCCCGGTCCATCTCCAAAGCACCCACCAAGGTCAGTCGTATTGTGGCTGTCATTAGCAGGTCTTTCCCGTGTTTTAGGTACGGCTGGAAGGTTGTGTGGATCGATGCTTGTCGGTAGAGTATAATGATCTCCTTTGCGCTTGCAAAACCAATAACACTTTAGTTTTGGGTCGTTTTTGGCTGTAAGTTTCGTATCGGGATCTTTGGAATTCAGTCCATCAAGATTTCTCGTTTGATTAGAACCTACACTAACTTCACTACCTCCAACGATTTCCGCTATGATCGGTGATGGGACAATTTTAACATGGCAAGAGTCAGTACCATGGACTCCGATTAACTCAGTCATGTTTAGTGTGAAGCGCACTAAGTATGAACCGCTTTGAAGCGTCCTTGAAGGAATAGTTATAAACTCCTTACTAGTAGACAAGCCAGTCAAGTTGGGCGGGATGTGTGATGACTGTAATGATGAAACTTCCCATTTTAAAGTACGCTTTATGGGTGCTTCACATTCTATTTTATTATTAGTTCGAAGAACAATTTCTACTGATCGTGTGTATTTGGTAGGAGCTGTTGAATTAGAAGAACAATCCATGATCTTTACTACAGGCTGTTTACAAGGAATCTGGGTCAATACTGCCTTGGTTTGTCTTTTACATTCAGATACTCTGTCATAACACTTCAAAGACACAACATACTCCCCTTTAGTTTTGTATTTGTGTTGTTTATGAATACTGTTTTCAGCTCCAAATCTTTTCAGCGTCAATTCAAGAGGCCTGCAACTAGAATTATCCGGGCCGAAATAGTCTTTTTGACTGGAATCTCCGTAACTCAATAAACAGCAAGGGGCGTCGCTTTTGGGAGCTGCAGTGATGATATGGTGTTCTCCCACGGATTTTGGACCGTCATTAATTAATTCGCCACAATCAATTTCATTGTCAATTATAACTTGTACGGTAGCACTCTCAACACTAACGTCGTTTTTTACTTCAACCTTTACTTGCTTTTCTCCGCTCGTTGTGAACCTGTGAGTAATATTGTCACAGCTAGAATTCTTGATGACTTTCCCCGTCCCATTACAGTCAAAACAAAATGAGCAAGTAAGATTGGAGCCATTTACGTAACTCGTTTGGAAGAGGATGTCGGTGTCTCGTTTAAATATCTTCCCTTGTTTCCCAGGTCCTTTGTATCCATCACCTTTGAACAAACTGCCCTCTATTTGGGGAACTGTTCCATACGATTTGATGCTGGACCCGTGAACTTTATCCTGTATCTCCACTTCATATGTTTGCACGAACCAACTAACTTCATTAGAACAGTTAACACTTCCTTTGAACTTGCCTCTGGATGGGTAATTGTGTTTGAATGTTAACTTTTGAGTATTGAATGGCATTGGTAGCTTAAGAGAGCTTTTGTCATCGCCGTGTGTAACATCACATTTGATTTGACCTGTAGGCCGCAGATCTGTAGGCACAACTACCAGGGTTACTAAACCATCTGGGTACCCTTGAGGTGAATTGGAAGTAACTGCTAATCCAATAATCGGACGTTGAGCGACAACGTGACACGTGAACGACTCGTGGCCATTTAGGTTATACGGCTTTGCTGTAATTGTGTAATTTCCTGCTTTGCTGTATGAATGATTAGAGTGCATACCATTCTTATCGAAAGGTCCGAGACTTGATTGAGAGGAGTTGGAGCCATCACCATAATCCCATAGGACTTTGACGTTAGTACCATTAGCAACATTCAATACCATGAACACAGTTTTATTGACCTGGACGTAAAGTAACCCACTGCAGGCATTATCTTGACTATTAGGTCTACCGATTTCGCTCACGATCATCTTAGGTCCACTAACGGGGGTTTCAACATGGACGTTGATTGTTGTTGAGTTACATCCCACACAATTACAAATCGTTAAATTAGCAACATAGTCACCATCTTTGATGTAGTTATGGGTAAGCGTTCCATTGTAAACAGCATTTTCGGTGCCGTTTTTATTGATGCACACGCCATCCCCATAATCAATAGAAATACGAAAATCATTCCCCTGGTTGACTTTAAACGGGATGGGCAACGGTTGTCGGACGCCTACTGGTTGCACGGGACCTATTTCTACTCCTTTAACAGTGTCTTTCACCTGCACGTATCTACAGCTACAGAGCCCAGTGCTCACGTTGTTGTACACCACCAGTGTCAGGTTGTAGATGCCTGCTGTAGAGGGTGAATAAATGAACCATGGTTGGGCATCAGTCTTGAATGTCTGGTTGTTGATCGTCCATGCGTATTTCATCATATTTCCGTGCTGTGTGCTAGCTGAAATGTTTATACTTTGGTTCGTAGCCGTGCATGCTGGGGGGTTCATAGTTACATTGGAAATCTTCTCCAGTATGGTGATCCAGCCTCGTGTTGTTACGTTTCCAAGTTTATTGAAAGCTGTGATGGTAACCTCATAAACACCTGCTGTTCCATACGTTACGTTTAAGGTACCAACAAAAATTGCCCCAGAGACTTTGAAGACATTCAACTCTCTCACACCAGATCCATCCCCAGGGTCGACCTTAAAGAATACACTTGATCCGTTTTTGAGGCTCCAGCTAATTCTTGCAGGTTCTTTTTCGGCACTGGTTTGTAGGCCATTTACAGTGAATTCTAATCCACTGATCTCGTCTTGGCATTCGAAGGAGCACTGAGAATAGCTCACACTGACCTTGTTACGTGAAAACACAGCGACAGAGTGAATGCCACTCCTGTCACAAGTATATATGAGCCAGGGTGTAAAGGTGGTCACGTTGATGCTGTTGAATATCCAGGTGTAAGTGACATTGGTACCCGTTGGTGGGTTAAGCGACATGTTGGAAGCCTTGTGTGTTGGATGAGCCGGTACCGCAGCACTTAGACTGATATTAGATACAACATCTTGTGCGTGGATACGGTGCGTAAAACTGTACTCACCAACTTTCGCCTTCGCTTCATATGTGCCTGCTTCGGTGTAAGTATGGAGTGCCGTTACATTTCCGTGTGGAATGACCTTGTACTGAAAGTTTGGCACGTTATTCACAACCTTTGAGAGATTCAAAGAAAAACTATCTTACTTGCATATATGCTACAAATAACATACCATACCATACTCTGCCCGATTAAAGTGAATATATGCCTTCATACCATCTTGTTTGATTTGAATTCTCCTAATGGTGTAGACAAAGATAGCAGAAAAACATTTTCGATTTAGACTTTGCACAGCCCTCAAATTTAGCTTTGAAGTTGTCAAATTTGGCACGTCCTTCTCAGTTGGCCTGGGGGGCCTGGTACCTAGTGACGTAATACCGGTCACCCATCGTGATCGATCAAGTCGTTTCTTCTTGTTCCTCAAGCATCGTAAACTTATTGATACAACGTTGTGGGGCAAGAAAAATTACTTTTTCTATATTGCATTCAAAGTACGAAATCATTCTCAGTGTGATGGCTAGTCTACACGTTCATAAATATGTTTTTTCTGTATGTGAAGGCGACGAAAGTTGCCATTACGACTAGCGATTGGAGACAAGATGACATAAATTTAAAAGTAAGGTAAAGTTGTTTTCCTGGGTGTGAGAAAAATCATGAATTTGCAACTAATTTGTGGTTAACAAACGTCACACTGTTGATAAGTTCCACAAGTCAAACAAAGTCTGCTAGAAAGCTGCTGTTTGTTATAAGCTGGGAACTTTGCAGACTTATTGCTCCTATGAGGACTCTAGCCCCCCGACCAATACTCTCCTGATTAAGTTTATCGGGTGGTGGTTCGCGCCCCAAGTAAGGAAATCCGGATTCCGGAATCTACGGAAAATCCGGAATCCAATACTAGGAATTCGTAATCCAGCACTAGGAATCCAGAATCCAGCATCATTTCGGATTCCCTTACATGGGGCGCGTTGGTCGTATTATACAAGCAATAAGGCCGCATCCTGGTGCTTACCTGTGGACCGTTAGCTCGCTGTGGTGAATGAAGACCTACTATAATATCGTTATTTGCACTAGCTGCACTAACTGCAGACGGTGAATAAAATAGTGTACTTTGAGGTGCTGGACTCATCGCTATTACAGCAGCTGTGGGGTAAGATGAAGTGAACAGACCAAAGAAATCACATCTAGATGTATCAACTGTGTTGTTTAAGGGTACGAGGTTTCTTTGTCCAGAGTTAACAAAGAGTATATAGTTCGACAGCATCTTGTAGTTAAAATTAGACGAAGAGACGTTTGGCAAGTGGATGGATCCACTAATACCAGAGGAACAGCTTCCAGAAGACATGCTGAGGGTTGAACCACTAGAACAGGTCATCTTTCGGGGCTCACATGTGCTCTGTTGTGAAATGCAAGCGCTCTGTGATGGGCAAAACCGCTGGCTAGGATCATCGCAAACTACACTCAAACACTACAAGGGGAAAATGTATACATGTTGATCACTGCACAGATCATGAAAAAAAGCAACTACACTTGAGGCATTAAACGGTAAAGGCCGGCCTTTACTTGCGTCGGAATGGGAGCCGGAGTCGGAGGCAGATTCATAAGCAGTTCGCGCAAGTGAAAAGCGCTCGTCATCTCGTCATTCGGAAGCAGAAGCCTCGATTTGATGTGTTGTGCATTGGAGAGGGCCTGGATAAGAGCATTGTGATTGATTGTCTGCTTCTGCTTCCGACTCCGATATTCTGGTTTTCACTTATCGTAAGGGTCGGGATCGGAATCGGAAGAAAATGGAAACCTTCCAATTCCGACGCGCTTATGATTCGGATTCTGACTCGGATTCTGATTCTGACGCAAGTGAAAACCAGCTTTAAGCTATCACCAAGTTACCTTGATCTCGAGGTAACCTCCACTGACAACGTCCATTTGGAAGCCTACAAATGTTCCTTTGTGTCTGTCAACTGTGTCAGAAAATACGTACATTCCGGGGCTGGTTTGAATGGCAGGAGGGGATCTTTCAGTGTACTCTGGTCCTATATTAACTACCCTTGAATCTAGAGATAAAAAGACATCAAAAATGAATAAGCGAAACAACTAATAAGTGTACAAGTGCAAGAATATTGCAGTTAACGCAGGAACCGTGGAGCGAATTGGCCATGTTCTAAATGAGTGAGACCCTGGGTTCGTGATGTGACTGCAAAGCATCTATGGATTGTTTGAAGGGACAGACCTTCCTTCGTGGATTGTGAGGGGGAAGGGGCTAAATCTTCAGCTGATCATGAGACAATACATTGTTAGAAAAGAAAAAAACCTTTTCTAAAGATTTTCTGTGTGAAAGATCTGAAGTTTCGTTTTTGGTTGTTGTTTTGTCGTTTCGCGAAAAAAAATCGAGTAGTCGAGGTAAATGAATTGAACACGGCAGCAAATTATTGAAGGCGCGGTCCCTGCATGGTCTAATATCAGAAATATGAAATACACGAAATTTCAACCCTCGTAATGGGCAGAATGCTTGACATATGGAATCCAGAATCCAGACGGGTTCCGACTTTACTACAGGAATTTGCAATTCACACAAAAAAGAATAAAAGTGCGTAGTTTGGATGGAACCAACAATTTTAAACTGAAAAGGATCACGTGACCGTAAGATAAGGGGGAAAAGGGGAACAGAGATAGGAACAGAAACAGACAACACTGAGTATACTACCCGAACTTCTTGGGAATAATAATATCTGAAAAAGAAGGGAAATTCCCCGGGGGGGAGTACTTCCGCCCGGACTCTAGATCCCTTACCCTTTTATATACCATATTTCTGCAAAAAAGGTACCCCTTTCACATACCTTTGCCTGAAAAGGTACCCCTTTTATATACGTAAAAAGAATTTTTCCTTTTTCTTATACTCTTATACTAGCATGGTGGAACCCTACTCTTTTCTATACCCGAACTCGCAATTTCCCGATCCCTTTTCTATACCAAAATTCACAAATTCCCAACCCTTTTCTATACCTTTGATCTAAAAAGGTACCCCTTTCGGGCGGTACCGGTCCATTATGAATTTTCCCCCCCGGGGAAAATTCATAATGGACCCTTCACCGAAATGGCGACTGCACATTCGAATGAGTAAAAATTAAATTGAGTGAAAAACTTGTACCAGGGCTAGAAAGAGCATCTTTATTTTAGTAACCCTACAAAGATTCATTATATCCGGTGTATCGACCGAGAAAACATAAGTTGAAAATTGAAAAATTTACAGACGTTTGTATGACTGGGAGTATTGACGTATACCTATATATACAAACGTCTGCATTTATCACTTTTCAACCTATGAACGTTAACGTTTTTAATTTTAACTCATTTGACTTTGCGGCTGCCATTTTAGAGGAAGGGCTATTGTACGCCTAATGAATAGAATTCCTCTAGATTACGTACGTACCTGGAAGCGCTAGTTCGTTTGCCAGACTGCCAGACCACGTGACTTGTACATCGACATTATTGCCCTGGATAAATGAAATGTCGCACTTGAATTCTTTGTTTGTCGGCACGTACGCTGGACACGTGAAGGAAACTCCTTTTAATGGAAGGTAAGACTCTACTTGGTTTGGACATTCAATGATACGTCGCTGACCTGTCTCGTTATGCTGCAAGGCTGCTTTTGGGCTTGCTGTAAAGTTTGCTACGGCAACAAACGCATGATCAAATGGTGAAGACTGCTTTTCGTTAAGACTTCCATCACCAACTTCAAGATAGGTGTTTTCCAGATTATAGAAGGGCTTGGAAAGTTGTATAGTTACTGAAAATTGCGTTAACGCTTCCTGCTTTGCTGGTATGGTGCAAACAAGGCTTGTAGGGGTCTTGGCAGCATCGAGCACATGGACATAAACGTCTATTCCACCACACTTTTGATTGGCATGTCCAGTACAGGGAACAATGCACAGGTCATTTGCGACTGATGCAAAACTAGACGTCTCGTTGACACACGTGCAGAAAGTGCCATCGAATATCACAGCCTTTGTGTAGTAAGCGTTTCCACATTGTTCTCGACAAACACTTGGACTCAGTACCTCCGGGTCGATGTCACCGGGGTAGTAAAGAGAGCTGGGGCTGAAAGAGTTATCTTTGTAGCACGAGTCAGTGAAGCCAGACATTTCTGTATGAAAAACAGAATTATGTCAATAACTTACTGATTTATCAGTCAGCCAGCCAGCCAGCCAGCCAGTCACTCACTCACTCACTAGGCCTTTTACACTAACAGGTCACATGACCAGTAAAATTTTATTAGGATTTGTATGGGAAAATGTGCTGGACAGCAAGCTCTTGCAGTCCGATCCAGTACATTTTTCCATGCAAGAACAATTCGATTTTATTTTTCCTGACATTTCTCCTGTTTCAAACATTTTGAGCTAAAACTTCGATCACTTTCTTACTAATATCGAGATGGTCTTTCCATTTCTGGAGTTTCATTTTGACACTGGTGCTTGATTTAAGGGGTTTGTAGTCACGTGACCTGTTGATGCAAAAGGTCTATTGTTTTCGAAACTTACCACTGCCTTTTAAAAATGCAGCCAATGAATCCGATGACATACAATATTCAAATATAACCAGACTGTTAATAGAGCCTTGGAAGTATTTGGCCTTCTCATTGTTAGGTCGACCTAGTATAAGATGGGTTGATTCGTCTACAGGGGTGCTAAGCATCTCCCCTATGTTATTTGTCTTCACGGATATAGAAGCAGACCCGGTTAGTACAGTTAGACCAATGTCTCTTGACCACGTAAATCCTATCATCAAATGTCCTAAAGTTGCATGAATCCTATCCACCAGCCATCGCTGCTCTGAATCACGCAGCTCCACCCGCAACGTCGTTGAGTTTGGTGAATATATGGCAAAACCACGCGTGTGCTGCCCACCAGACGAGACCATAAATGCTGTACCCAATTTTTGTTGGTCAATCCTCAATAATACTACGAAAGCAACAACACATCAACTGAATGAATTACAACAAACGCGCCGACCATTTAGAATATTCGGTTGTGAGAAAAGAAAATCTTGTGACATGAAAATTTTGCATTTTAGAAAATCTGTCATGAAAACAAATATAGAAAAAAAAGCACACTCAAACCTTGTCATGTTCATACATGGCAGAAAAGTTAGCACTTAGGACTTTATTCAATATTCAATTTAAACACAAAATATAACAGCATACAGAATTAATTAATTGTTATAAATACATTGAAATATATATAGATACACAATACAATGGTAGTACCATGTAAATGTGTATGGGGTAACCAAAGAAGGGCAAAGTTTCGAGTTGGTCACCAGTTAAAATGTTATTACTATTGATTGTATAAGTGACGAGTTATTGTTTTATGAAATTATAAGAAAGGCAGTATAAAAGCAATGTTTATTCAAGGTTATTGAAATTAAACTATGTAACTATGTTCTGTTATTTTTGTTTAGTAGAACTTATTAAGTAATTTTTAAAATTAGCTATTTGGCGCCAGAATGTTTAATATAAAACAAACCTTTCAATCCTTGTCTTATCCATTACCTTGGAATATAGAGATCTTAAATTAACTAAGTTATCAAGTTACTAACCTTGAACGTAGCACCTGGAGTAACACTTTGTACCCCCAGCTGTCGTATGCATAATATACGTCAGACACGTACATTTAACCTCCTCTAGCTCAGTTACGCTTCGTTTTATCTCTTAATATTATTGGAGGACCAGGGAATTCCTCGTTGAATTTTGCGAGAAAAACGATATCGCACGAGTCACGAAGCGACGAGTGCGATATCGTTTTTCGAGTGAAATTCAACGTGCAATTTCCCGAGTCAGGAAATTAATTCTCCGTGAATCTCATAGCGTCTACAGTAATAATATCATAAGATTCTATACTATAGCCAATTACCGAATAACTTCAACCTCTTATCTATGCTACTTCCAAGTGTTAGCTTAAGTTTTAACCATATTTAATTCTTTTTCCTTCACTTGAATATTTGTTTCCTTAGTTATTAGCCGAATTAAGAATTTCCGTAGTTCGTTCGGAAATTCCGAAGTTCAAGTCATACTTCGGAAATTCACAACGAGCTTCGAACTTATTTCCAGCGCAAGTTCGGTAATAATTTGTTAAAATCAACTTCAAGGTTTACACTTACTGAGCTGCTCGACCAAAGCAGGGCAGTGCTTTGCCTAAGGAGGGCTTCAAGGGAAAAAAACTACAGTTTGCAAAAAAAGACTGAATATCTCACGAATTGTCGAAGTAGGT
Source organism: Stichodactyla mertensii (assembly GCA_011800005.2). NCBI lineage: Eukaryota > Metazoa > Cnidaria > Anthozoa > Actiniaria > Stichodactylidae > Stichodactyla > Stichodactyla mertensii. Next base: position 3,442 of record JAAAQI020161116.1, on the reverse strand, counting down.
TCGTGAAGTTCGCCAAGAAGTTGTTGGTGAACTTCAAAAGTAGGACTTGAACTTCGGCACTTCCGAAGCACGTTCAATTCAGAACTCACCTGTCAAAAGTTATGTGAAACGCACTGTAATTCAATCCTTGTCTATTCAAAACGTCAGTATTCATAATTTCAATTTTTAAAATTTGATTTATAATTAGTTTTTCAATTACTTACCAGTTAACCCATCGTCACACAAGTCGATGTCACTAACACAGGTATCTTTGTAGTCACCAAGATCTGCCCAGTTACTTGTTCCATCAAATTTTGTAGCTACAAAGTCAAACCCTACTGTCTTTCCTTGTGCATTTGTTGTCTCATAGGGTCCGTGTAATGTGCCTCGATTCGATCCATTCAAATCGATAAGAAAACCTCCAATCACTTTATCCATCGGCCAGTAGCTCGACGCACTCCGGTAGAGATAATCTGAAAGAAAAAAGGAATTAAGGCCCCTTTACAATGTGTAATTTTCTCAGCAAGCCTTTGCGATACAAGCAATGTTTTTTTGTTTGCGCGCAGCGTTGCACGAAGTAGAACTCAGTTCTATTTATTGTAACGGATTGCAGCCACTCGCAATGCCGTAGCAAGGTGTATCACCCCTTCCAGCACCTTTTCTCGCAACTTTAAGGTATTTTTAAATAGAGGTAAAGGTAAAGGTAATGCAACTTTTATTTAACTTCGGTAGTTCCTTCAGCTACGAGGCTGGTATCATGGAAGCCGACGGTGCGCACTTTACACCCCTTCTCTCCATCAGTGCTCCGTTTTAAGGGTATTTAAAGCTAAAACTACAAGGATTAGAGAGAAAATGAAACACGTGTGTGAGGTCACCGAGAATCGAACTGTGGACCTGTCACTTAGTAGGCAGCACACTAACCAACCAAGCCACACTTGCTCCTATAAAAAGCACATACGCCTCTTTTGTAATCATCCAATATGGCGTTATTACGAGCTCTCCCCAGCCTACCTCGAGCGAAAAATCGTTGCAAGTTGCTGAGATCGCGTTGCAGTGTAACACCTCACCCCACCTCACCTCGGTAACCTGCAACGCTACATTTTCAAGCATTGCGAGACAAGTTACTGAGAAAATTGCACAGTGTAACGGGGCCTTTTGTTTGACTATAGTTGGTCAAACACACAAGTAATATGCTGATTTACAAACCTTTTCGTCCACAAAGTTTGAATACGGCATTAGATGTCGGGGATTGGAGAAACATATATTTGACTGTCAACGGCTGTTGATCGCGGAAATACAAGATTACTTTTTCTCCCATTCCTACTACTATCCGTCCTTCCTTCCAGTCCAACCACACGTGCACAGAAGTACTTTCACTTATAACTCGTTGTCTAGCAACAGATACAGCTACTTGTTTGGCTGCTGACCCGTCATGTGATCGTTTGATGTAGGTAGTGTTACTGTTATTGGGATCGTCCAGCGTGATTTCATAACCAGACCCGGAGGAGCTTGCAGTTGTTGATAGGATAATGACCGGCTTTTGGCTGAGAATCTGAAGAGCAATTGATGACTTGAGCAATCGATATGCGTTGGAAGTGCTGCCAGTAGTAACGTTGACTTGATCACAAGCAGTATCTTTGGAGCATAGAGAACGCTACATTATAAATCTAAAAAACCTATATACCTTTATACAGTCAACGTGTAATTAACATTGCCCACCGACATTCAGACTACAAAAAGGGTGTCACGTGATTATTTTGTTTATTCGTTTACAAGGATAAAAATTCAAATTTAAACTGTATTATTATTAACAGTTAACAGGAAATGATAAATATAAATTCTACGTACACAATATCTAGAGCGCGTTTTTTTGGGCATCTCGTGATATTTCTTGTAGTCTAAATGTCTTTTTTCTTCGGTGGACAACGTTAATAACATTGATTGTGTAATTAAGCAATATAAAACGCACGCGCATGTCTCTGTACTGTAATGTAAACACGATGGGAGATATGTAGTGCACGAGAAAAGCGAGCTTGCAAACACGAGGCGTAACCGATCGTTTTATATTGTTTTGATGTTTGGATTCGTTTGGTTTGGTTTGGTTTGGTTTGTTTTTCTGTGTGTTATTTATTTATTTTTATTTATTTATTTTTTATTTTTGTGTGTGTGTATGTTTGTTTGTTTGTATGTTTATTTGTTTGTTTTTGTTGTTGTTTTTAATGTTTAAGCGCAAGTGTGTCTCTGTCCTCTGATATAAACACAGTAACTTCGGTTTCTCGGATAGGCATTTCTCTATAGCAATTATTTATTGAGAAATTGCCATTTTAATTAATCGAGTTTTTTTAAATGTAGTGCGAGAAAAGCTGTCCTGGCCTTGAAATTTTACACAGTCATTTTTGTATATAAGTAGAGCAACCAAAATAACTGAAAAAGGCGAGAAAAGCCTATTAAGAAATAGAAGTTGCTCCGCGTGCCTCGCTCGCATGCTCATCCACAGGGTGACCAACAACGTTTTTCATTACCCCGAAATGTGGTTTAACGATTAGTTCATTATACGGACTTTCTTAGTGAGCGCATGATAGTATTTACCTGATTCATATTGATCATAGTAGAACTGGATTTCCTTAAAACCATTAGATGATGACGTATATGTTGACGTCACTGTTAGCTTTACCCAGGATGTTATACGAGGAGAAAACGGAAACTCTTCGAAATCTCCTTTGTCACGTGTAAGAGACACCTGGAAAACAAAAGACATTAGGTTGATCAACCAATATGGCTGCTATGACGTCATGTGCATAAAGCAGATTTCGTGTGACCGTGCTCACGGCACTAATACAGTCGTGACACGGTCAAGGCACGGCAAGGCACGTCTGGATTTTCACGGTCGTGGCAAGGCACGCTTACGGAACTAATTGCAACAGCTTTTCGCAGTCATACGAGTCTATTGCTCTATTGATGTTTGAATAACTCACGGTAACTGTAGAGCAATCGCTGAATTCAATCTTGACGTCTTTGGTCTGTGCTGCGCTCGACGTTCTTTGTAGGATTCGTACTTGATTTATCTTGTAAGAAGATGCAAACCCGATGCTAATCCACGCTCCTATCCCTTCTGACTTGGATACCCATTCACTAGCAGCCGATCCGTCTAAAGCTTTATTGCAAACTGTGTTTGCATCAGAATTTGTCGAGGAATTTATGCAATAACCACCAAACATGGATCCCGCAACGTTAGAAAACGGTGTGCGAAGTGCTTCTAAGAGAAACAAAAATAAGAAAACTTATTGCAATCGGTATACACTACTCGCCCTCCAGCCCGTCCTGCTACACTAACCCAATACAATCAGTATACACCACTCGCCCTCCAGCCCGTCCTGCTACACTAGCCCAATACAATCAGTATACACCACTCGCCCTCCAGCCCGTCCTGCTACACTAGCCCAATACAATCAGTATACACCAC
>JAAAQI020161005.1:0-24756 GCA_011800005.2 Stichodactyla mertensii | reverse complement strand
GCCGTGAGTTTTTTTTGTTTTGCCGTGAAACTTTGTATTTTGCCGTGAGATTTTTTATTTTGCCGTGACAGTTGTGGACCACCGTAAATTTCACTTTATTTGAATATTTTGGGTTTGCGGCGGGCTTGCCTATAACTTCGATGGAACTACTTCGACTTATTAGCGTTATTAGATCTGATGGAATAAGGTGAGAATAAGCGAGCAGGCCATATGTACAACATCCTGAAATTTGACGTATCCGATTATTGACTCATACCACTAACTTATAAGTGTTTTTTACGGTGACAGACAGGGAAATTTGTCCATGAAATTAAAGATATTCATTTTTAGGGCTCAAGACTAGAGTATATCAGATATAAAGACAGCTTGGATAACACTGGTACGATATTCATTTTTGGGCGTTCACAACGAGCATCAGTCAGCGAACCAAAGCCACACTTGTAAATCAAAACACGAGCTCTTCAAATTGTAAGTTGTTTCCGAATAATTTTATTCCTTATTTTCGTTATAGTCTGCTGATGCTTTCTCTTATGAATTTTCGTTCTCCTTTTTTCCCCCTATATGAATGGTTTTTAGTATTATTTTGCTTGACAATGCACCACAATTTGTGATCTCTTTTTGGCTCTAGTAAGAGCTTTTTAGTTCTAGTATAGAAATTCGGCTGTCGATCAATCTGCTATCTGCCATGATTCTGGTTTTCATGAAAAAGTTACTTATATATTTAAAAATCAGATTCAGGATGGACTTTGCCTAACAGAATGAAATTCGTTTTTGTGTTTTCAAGGGAAATATTCGGTCTAAGTTTGCGAAACGTTTATTTGCAAGCGGCTTCGATTTGCCACACCCAGCGGGAGTTATTCTTCAACCATGTTCGTCAGCTGTTTTTCTTTTTCTTTTTTCTTATTTTCTTTCTTTCTTTCTTTCTTTCTTTTTTTCTTCTCCACCAAACTTGCTACCTTGATGAGGAAGCAAAGGTTTATCAAATCAGGACCGTAGCCAGGAAGAAACTACAACCGAGGCGAAAGACCCCGAGGGGGTAGCACTAATATTATCAGTCTGATGGGGGAAAAAAAAAAAAAAAAAAAAAAAAAACTCGACAACATTTGGTAAAATTTCACCGAGGCGAGTGCCTCGGTTCGCCTCTTCCTGGCTACGGCCCCGCAAATTCGGCGCGGGGTACAACATTACTGAACTTCTTATTCGGGACGGATTTTTTTCCCCATCTTTTTAAGTCAAAGCAATGGTGATAGTCAAACAGCTAGTACAGAATAATTACATGGTGTTTTTTCCCAGTGGCAGTTGAGGATTTAACTTAATGCTAGAATGTCCCAAGGGGTTGTGTTGGAAGCCCAGACAACAAGCAGTCAAACCTGAAAGATTATTTACTCTAGCTCTGGAATGAGTGCCATCGAACTGATCAAATTCATGTCGAGATTGGCTTTCAAAGACTGTCAGATTCACGTTTCAATTTAATTATCTATCTTGTGATTGGGTTCTGGAATCACATATATGCAAAGTCCAAACGATTTGCTTGTAATCATTGGCTAACGCTACAGGGGCTATAATATTATCGTACACTATATTCTTACTGCATGAATAGAAGTGAAATCCATTTTTTAGGGAAAATTCAATCATTCTAAGTCTTGAATTTTCTCAATTTTCTTTAGACTAGAATAAAATTAATGTAAAAATTAAAATTGCAATGTTTTTTAACCATTTTGTAGCCACATTTTATCACGTTGTTTTAGAGCGGTTATCGTATGAGTGGGGAACCTACAGTACTGACTTAAAGCACGTACAAGCGGTACGGTATGTAGTAAAATTGAAATGGTGTGTGAATAATCCAATTACAATGCGTAGTTAGCGTTACGGTAAAGTACGGCACGGCTACGGCACGGCTACGAATTCCCCTTTACCGTTTCCCACTCATACAAAATCCGCTCTATTTATGCTTTTGGTGGGGGAGGGGTGGGGTTAGTAATGGTTCCTCATTTTGTCAGGTAATATATTGCTGTGAAGGACAATAACTAAGCCGCGCTATCACTTGCATGAACTTAGCACTCCTTCAGCTTGCAACTAGATAGAGCGGATTCCCTTTGAGTGGGAAACGCTACGGTAAGTGTTAACGTACTTTAGCAGTTATACCGTATTAGTTGCTGAAACTCAGTGTTTACTACGCGTTGCGATTGGATAATTCACGAGAAAACCGTGGGAAGCCATTTCAGAGAAAAATTTATTGGCCTAGGGACCCAAGTCAAATTTCAAAAAAAAAGTTGGTTCAATTATATTTAGAAGCGTGCCATCACTAAGTATTCGTTAGCCGAGGCGCCAACGCTGTCATCAAATCAAGTAAAGATGCGCTTATAGGAAATTTATTCAGTCCAATCTGATTATTATATACTGCAAAAATCAAATATGTCCAAATCCGGACGTGGTTGTAGTTAAATAATATTGTGTGGACACTAGTCTTCACAAGGAAGTTAGGTAATTATTAATCTCCTAGCGCAAAAAAATGGTTGGTTTGTGAAATTATTTTGAAGGAGCTCAGTAAAAATCGAAGAACTGCTCATTAGTAGAGCGTCTGAAAAAACGAAAAGGAAGAGAAGAAATGAAAGAAAGAAAAACAAAAGAGAGGCAGAAAAAATAAACATCCGTGTTGTTTGATGCCCTTCATAAAACATAGCGGTAATTTTAAGCTTAAGGCTATTGATTATTCAAATATTTGCCAAATGCATGTCTCAAGTAAGACAGAAAAAGGAAAAACCATGATTTTCAGTCTTCTATTTTTCTATTCGTGTCAACAAATGCATCTTAAAGGCACTGCGTTTCTTTGTCCTTTGACATAGTAGTAAAATAAACGATCTTATTACGTAGCTTGAAGTTCAGGTTCGAATGACACGAGAGTCAAGTTGAAATAATCTCGGCAACTGATCCAATATTTCTTATACAAACCTTAGTGGGAACAGCTCATTTTTAATATTCAGGTCCACGCGGTGTTTACATATATTATCATGTAGAGTGGAAATAATTTATCAGTTTCAAAAGAACAATGAACGACAGAAGATATAGAAAAATGATCTGGAGAACAATGCGCGGAACTATTCGCTGACAACTAGGAAGAAAGAGAAGAATTGAGCAGGAAAAGATGAATATTTTTGACGATATAGGAATTTTTTATCAATTTCCCCCCCATTTTTTTTTACTTCGAAGTGTCCATTTTCATTAGATACTTTTCCTATATATATTTTCCCGATAATTGTGTTTTGATTCATTACTGCCTTGCTTCTTTAGGACACTGGCTTATCCAGTTCAGACACAAAGCAGCATTATGGCCAAAGAAGCAGCTCTTTTAATGATAGCTTTGTTTGGCTTTTTTCTTCAAGAAACAGCCGCAATCCGTAAGTAGTTTGTATATGATTATAAGCTCAGACACACGATGCGAAGTAGCTTGCAACGGGGAAATCGCATCGTGTGTCCACCCGTGCAACTGATGCGCGCGACTTTACCGGCAACTTCGCAGAGGTAGAAACGATGTCTATTTTTACGGGTGGACACACGATTTCCCCGTTGCAAGCAACGTCGCAGGAAAAGTCGCATCGTGTGTCCGAGCCTGTAGTCATCAAAATTCAGCCGTTTTAAGAAAGGATTTTATATTTCCCATTCCACACCCAGAGAATCATTGTGGTCAATTAAAATGTATGATCATTATTTTAGCGTCGTTTGCAGCGGAATGCCTGAGAGAGCATAACAAGATACGAGCAAAGCATGGTGCACCGCCGTTGAAATGGGATCCAACACTCGCTGCGCATGCTCAAAAGTGGGCCGAGCGTCTGAAGCAAAAAGGCATGTCACTAATGAGTGTTCATGAAAAAACTGAAGAGGGAGAAAATATCGCCCTTTTGCCTGACCCAAATTGTAAAGAAGCACTTGAGATGTGGTGAGTTCCTAAAGCAAATCATGAACTTGAATATATTTACCGATTAGATAGCGTTCAATCGCGTGCCCATAGCGTTATAGACGCACTAGAGAATGTTTAACAATGGGACTGAAGAATGGCACGAGGCATAGCCGAGCTCTAGCTTGTTTTAAAAGAGTTTTTTAAATTTTCTTTTGTGCGTCTATAACGCCACGAGCAAGTGGCCTTGTGTTGTCAAACGGATTTATAATATAGCTTGGAAAACCGCTATAACACGAGCGTGCAGCCCATTTGGATATTATTCATAAGATTTTAGCCAATGGGAATGCAAGAGCACCAAACAAGGGGATTTGTCGTTCAAAGAGCCTACGTTTCTTTTGGTCTCCGCCAACAGATCCGGTAGGTTCTGGTCAGAACAAGCTGTTTCCGGTTCCGATTTAATTGTTTTGGCCCTTCTTTTTGTGGATTAGCCAATTAGAAAAGTGGTAGCTGGATTCGACCAGGAGTTCTTCGTTTCTTGGAGGAGACCAAAATGAATGCGGGCTCTGGAAACGATGTCAGAGTTAATTAACGACTATCGTTTGGTGCAGTGATTGATTGACTGATCAATTGCCTTTCTTGATTCCCGCCGCAGGAGTGACGAAGGTTATGACTACGAAGATTATGGTTACTGTACCAGCCCCCCTTCCAATCCGCCTAACTTCATGAAACATTTCACACAGCTTGTTTGGAAAAGTACAAAAAGAGTTGGAGTCGGAATTTCTGGCAAATGGCTGGTGGCAAGGTATATGCCATCTGGTAACTACTATAGAGAATACGCCAACAACGTTAAGTGCTAGGATTAGGAGTTTCAGTTACTAAGAAAACCGTGAACACCTGAAACATGTCTGGAATGTTAAGCATCATGTTCTGACCAATCACATGCGAGAATGAATTCATTTCTAATTAATTCTTGCATGTGATTGGTCAGAACATGATGCTTAACATTCCAGACATATTTTAGGTATTCACGGTTTTCTTAGTTTGACAGTAAACATACTAGTAGTACTATGATTAAATAAATCTCATTATCTGTCATTTTCAGAATTTAATGAAGGCGGAGAATTCCCTGTGTGCGTTTTCTTTTCTTTTTTCCTTGAGAACATGTATTACTCTCTATCCATTCGTGCAAATAGTACATTCAGATTGAGTTATATTAAAGTGCGCGTTTTTGCGCGCTTTATCATCTACTACATATTATATATATCCCAATAAAAGAAAATTGACAGTTTCTATTGATGTTTTTAGCTTGATATTTCCAGTCTCGCGCGCATTTTCCACATACCGTTTGCTGTACTATACTAGTACTCGGTGCAAGGATCTAGATTAAGGAGTGAAGTATTTCTTAACTAGTTACCCAGTCCGGCTAATTAGAACAATCAGCAAATGATATAAAGGAAGAATAATCGCATGGATGGGAATAAAGGAGTGTGCATTCCAAAGAAACAGAGAAAGTAAGTGTTTCATGGGATCAATTGTACTTGAATCTATGTCTGTAAATTTAGTTTTGGCGGCCTGTCCATGCCATGTAGATGGGTATAATCTTTATTTAAAGTTTATAACAACTGTACATCGGTTCTTCCTGCAAAATGAGCGACAAATTGACAATGATCGACACTATAAGGCCAGACCATGAACACGCATTGATACATAGTTTCAGCGAAAACTGGCAACATGGGTTGCAAACCATCACAAACTTAGAATGCGGCAAGATTGAATAAAGAAAAATATTACCAGCATAAATGAGAACCTAGTACGTCCTGTGATATCATTCAATGAATGAACGAATGATAAAGTAAAAAATTAATGCAATATAATAGATTATATTTATGATTTTGCCAGCCATTGCTTTGTAACCTAAGGGGCACGGCGGTTAGTATCAGTGCATGAAGTAAATTTGACTGACGAAAAACGAAAAGAGCCAAGAGGAATAAAAATTGTTTTACAAGGGATGTGATAAGAAAAGACTAAAAGAGGAGATTAAAAATATGGAGAAAGTATATTTCATGTTTTATGTAAAAGACTATAAGCCTATAAAAGACCATATTCAACGTATTTGACGCCAAGTCCATTAGGATCCTAAACACGAAAAGAGTTTATCTAGTCATCACAAGTGCCATTTTGTACAGCTACAGTCTTCTTACCATCTGAAGTGCCTTGGTTTTTATTCTGGTACACCTTCATTTCTTCTTCATACCTCTCCCTATCTTTCCTTGCCAGCTCTTGATACTTGGCTTTTTCACCTTCTGGTGTCTTGGACCACTTTTCTCCTAATGCTTTAAGAACCTCTGTGGTGCTAGCATCTGATAGCTCTTCCTTCACCGAGGCTCGATTTTCAGCAAGAAAGTACAAATAAGCAGATCTAAGAGTAATAAAAGTAATAATTATTTTTAAAAGTAAAATATCCACTGAGGGGCGTGTCTAGGGACACTTCCCCTCCCCCATGGTATGTGTTTGTTTTGGGGGAGGGGAGGGAGAAATGGTTTGTATGGATTAGTGTGGAATTATGCCCCTGTTATTAACGTAGATTTTATCAATTAATCCTTGCCTCTAATTAAACCGAGCGAGAGGGACCGAGTTTATGGACCGAGTTTTTTTTTTACTGCCTCATGGCCCAAGCGCGTAGCGCGCAGTCCATAAATTAATAAAAACGTGAAAAACGAGGAACCACAACCTAAATATGGACCGAGCAAGCTAGGTTAAGAATTATATGACAACACACAAATAAGGTTTATAAGCGACCCCATCTTGTCTTGTGACTCCACATGGAATTGAAAGAGGTTGTGGAGTCAACTCAAAATTAATCGTAATCATTGCAAAATAAACATTAAGCTTATATAGTTTACATATGATTAATTAAGAAAACTAGCGATAATATATGACGACGTTTCGTTGTCATCACGCTCTACATATGATTAAGACTCTCATAAGTGACTGTCGTGTGTTGTTTTATAAACTAAATAAACTCGAGAAGACTTTTTTACTCACAGATTCTTCTTGGGCTTGTTTGGATCTTTCATCTTCTTCTTTCTTATCTTTTTCCCTGAGTTCTGGTCCTCTGAAGGCGGAGAATACGAAGACATCTCTTTCATATATCTAGCTTTGTCCTCCTCAGCCTTCTCAATGTAAGGCTTTTTATCTTCTTCACTCATGTTCTTCCATTTATCAGCACAGCTTCGAGAGAATTCTTGCAATGGCAATGGCTCCCCATTTTCTCCTTTGATATGCTCTTTTTGGTCTTGTAAGAAAAAGTTGTAAGCACTTTTGGCACCTTTGGGTTTGTTCGGGTCTTTCTTGCTTACTTTAGGCATAGTAAAAGTCGCTTATACTGTAAATAACCAACAGTAGAATAAAGTATTTTTCAAGAATTAGCTGACATATGAAATCTTTTAGTGGTTTTGGTGCAAAGCCTCCAAGCTCAAGGTCGTCCTTTTTTTGGCTTTCAGAACTCGACATCTCATTGGTTGATTTTCCCGCTTTCAAATACTGGGTCTCTGTGTGAAGGCGCGCCTTCGTAAAGACTCGTGAAGACACGAAGCTGTTCCGAAGGATACGAGATGCTCCCGAGAAACGAAGCTTACTCTTAGATAAAAGATACTAGGAAAAGAGACAAATGAAATTGAATGAAAAGACTAAGAAAACCTCGGAAAAACTAGAAGAGTTTATATTAGACACCTATCTCATTGTCTTGTTGCTAATCCCACCTGTCAGAAGAAGTCCTCATAAAGCCAGCCTAAGTTTTTTCAGGTGCATTTCTTCTTCCTTTTAGTTTATTTTCCTTCCTTTTCTAGATTTTTCTCCTTTTAATGAATTGGAAATCTTGGTAGAGGAAGGTAAAATCCTCACATTGAAGAATTTAATTTTCATACTTTTTCTCCGACTATCTATTTTCCATTCAAATTTAAATTGCTATCCAATGGAAAGGATTATTTACCTCTTTTTCCACAGTAAAAATCCACCTCTATTTTCGTGTTTGGGCTACCTTTGGTCTTTTAAAATTGTTCGTCCAATGAAAAGCGTCGTTATAAAAGTACCATGACGTCACTGACATGTGGATAACAAACAAGAGAGGGAGCGATTTTCAAGCTACTTCTTGTGATTTTGCCACAACATGAACGGATATCGCAGTGAACAAGAAGATCACACCGCTACAAGTCCACAGATTTGCTGTCTGGTTGAGGATAACGAGAGGTGCAAAAGACAGGCTGGGAATGCAAGTTATTCGAAGAGAATCCAGAAGACTGTTGGACAGAGAAAACTGAAGCTTTCTCTCGATACAAGTGTAAGTTTACGTTTGAAAATTTTCTTTACCATCCTACAAAATGTTGTTCGTTGGGAATCTTATTCCAACACTGTTTGCATATGTTTCAGGCAAGGCACATATACATCTGTGAGTACCACAAGAACATGATTCAAAGTGTACGAAGCAAAAGAAAGCGAAAGGAGTCTGATGACGAACACGATTCACCCGACGTGAGTTGGTTCATTCAGTCAACTAAAAAATGCATGCCAAACTAGTCAGTATATTCCCTAGATTCCTCCATTTGTATACCATGCATCGTGAAAATAGCCTAAGGAACGCCAAATTCGCTTTATGATCAATAAATCTTTACGTTTTCAAGATGTACAGTACATTTTTGATGATCGTGCAGTACTGTGTTCTTTGCCTCTTCTGGTACAACGTCACATGTTTTAATACCAGATAACTTATGGCTTTTTTTAATACAGGTCGACTTCTGCTCTCTCCAAGTGAATACTCTTCGTAGGTATAAACGCCATTATAAACTTCAAACCAGACCTGGACTAAATAAAGCACAGCTTGTCGAGGTAAGATTTGTAAATAATGTTTTCAGTGTTACGGAAAAAAATGTATTTAGTTTGAATATATATAATATAAGCAGCATTGCCGCTAAGTTGAGCTGAAAGTCAAGATTTAAATAATTGTTTTCGTCTGATCTTGATTCATATAGGACTCTTATTTTAGTCTCGTTTTTCTTAGCTATATTTCTACTCGGTTTGATGCCGGGAATGCTGTTGTTTTTTCGGACGTCCGCATCATGCTTTGTTTACACTCGGAAACGTTTTCGATACTAACACCGCTGTAATTTTAAGAGGTTCACTGTATGTTTGCCTAAATTTTTAAACCTCAATCTATACCATCTTGATCTTGAAAGACAACAGATGTTTACAACAACTTTTTGGCAAATTATCTTGCATCAATTCGTACACATTAGCTTCACGTCTTTTTATATTCTTTCTAGTTTGTTGACTTACATTACTGATGAGTTTTCTCTAGATTTCCTTGTTATTTTTTTCAAAGAAATTGTTTTGCAATCAATTTTATTTCTAAATATCCATTTTTGTTGTTAGTTTTCCCAAGAAAAATATGAATAGAAACTTTACCCCCCTTTACCACAGGTAGCCCAACAGGGGAAGAGGTAGGGTCTCTGTATTTCTGTTGTTTCTTCTGATTCGTTGTAAGGACTTCTTTATGTAATGCAGTTTCAACAGCTATCCATTCAAAGTTCTTATCTTCCTGTGCAAAACTTCTAAAGGCTTTTGAGGTGTTACAGTTGATGTACATAAGCTACTGGTCATAGATTAGAGGGGTTGGTGCATTTTCCTTTTGTTTTGGATGTTTTTAAGAGGCGAAAGGTAAAGCAACTTTATTTGATGTCAGTAGTTCCTTCAACTACAAGGCAGGTATATGTATCAATGGAAGTCGACCGTGCGCACTTTACCCCCCTCTCTCCATCAGTGCTCCGTTTTAAGGGTATTTAAAGCTAAAGCTACATGAATTAGAAAGAAGTTGAAACAAGTGTGTGAGGTCACTAAGGCCTTACCTTTTTTCAATTTAGAAAAATTATTGGCCCCTATACTATCTTATGTGAATTTTTGACACCCTTCTCAAAGTCCTGCACAAATTTTTGACTGCCTTTTTTGAGGTTGTGCTAAAAAGTAATGGTTCTTCCCCCATTTGCACTAGCCATTTCCCTCCTCTTCTTAATGGCTAGTCCCTCATATGCAAGACTTTTTTGCCCATCTAATGTCAACCTGTTAACTCTGCAGACTATCCAGAAGCATTTCAAACAATTACCATGTCAAGAAAAAGAAACTATCACATACTTTATCTACATGATCAAAACAAACAAGAGTAAACTGGACCAGAAGCCAGACAGTTGAAATCAGGACTGCATGTAAACCAGACTAAGTTTAAAACATTGTACCATACAATCTCTTAAATCTTTTACCATGTAAATAGACATTTAGATGCTTGTTACTTGACGTAATTATGAATATACTATTGTATAGCTGAGAGAGATTTCAATAAAATTGATATTGTTACATGTTTATTGTTTGCAGCATCAGATGGAGATTTTCACAGTTTCTGGAAAACACATCACAAACTCTGTTTGACTGTTTTTAAAAGGGAATTATAAAATTCTGATTCTTAAATAAAACAGACTTGATTTAGAACAATTCTTTAAGTTCAAGCTTTAATTTTCTTAATTTTTCCATTGAAAAATGGAAATGGATGAAATTCTATATGACTTTCATCTGAAATTATTTTGTACTCATGGTCTCACTGGATTTCTATGGAGAAATCTCCAAAGTCTGATGGCTGTGAATGAGATTAAGCTTTTTTGGTAATCTTTTGGGTTTTTTTTCATATAATGTAAGGTTAGAATGTTAGAAATATACAATTTTGTGTGAATTAAATCATGTGACATACTCATGAGCTTGAGTTATTTTTCCACTTTTGGAAATGGGTGGTGGTTTATATTACTGAAACCTCCCAACAGTTTACAAAACGGAATTCTTTTATTGTGAAAAAATGGATGAAAAGGGAAAATAAGCTGTGGACATTTACATGTAAAATAGAAAAATACTGGGGCCCAGGACCATATCTTCATTTATTATGTACGTGCCAAGGTAATTTTACGTGCTATCATTGGCCAATTTTGCGATCCACAGGAATGAGGAATGTAGCGGCATCTTTTGAGAACGACGCAACACAATAGATCGATTATTATTCATTCCCCATTCCCGGAATTTATTGTGTTGCGTCGTTCTCAAAAGATGCCGCTACATTCCTCATTCCCCATTCCCCATTCCTTGTTTTAGTAACATCCATCCACAACTTACTGTACGGACAGGAGCCAGAAGATGTTCGTGACCTGGGGCCGTGGGAAGTAAGAGGCATAAAGCGGTAAAATTAACGTCGGTGAACGCTACTTCTAAACTCTCCAAACTACGCCCCGCTTAGTTTTCAGTTTCAGTCACGTGAAACGTAACAGATGCGGCTACTGGTTGGGTGACTCACACAAGGCTCACCTTTTGACGAGAAAAATCCTGTAATGTCAAAGTCTGAAAAGACTTACTCAGCTCTGTCGCATCTCGAAATAGTAATTAAGAGGCTCACAGAAATTTCCAAAGCCCTTCTTTTATTCTATAATTTTATGCGAACACAAGGTGGCATTACCTTTTACACGAACATTGCTGCGGATACTTGCTGCGGTTAATACCGAACATATAAACTTCAATGGCGAATAAAGAGCTAGAAGAGGCTAACCAATGGAAAGATGATCATGAAAGTGCGATTCTGATGAACAATGAAAACTCCGAGATAAATTCTGTTGTCGACTCCGACAAAGGTAAGATACAGCCCAGTCTGGTAGTTGATACTCACGACTTACCTAGTTATGAGGGAATCTAAAAATTAATTACATCGTAAAAAAGTTAAATGAGAAACCGGAAAATATCCGGGGGAAGGAACGAGTCCAGGTCCAAACCAACATGACTCATGTTCCCTACAAATACATGACGCAATGAAAATTAGAGGGAAATTATAATTCTCGCTCTGTTATTTCTAGAAATATAATAAATTATTGACATGACATGATGTGCATTTATCTGGTGGTATGCTTGAAATAAATGGTCCACACGAGACCCCTCAGCCTCGTTTTGATTCAACTCTTGAAATACGATTCGTTTCGGAACTAAGATACGGAACTGAAATCGAAACTTCGCGTGCAGTTTTGAGAGTAGCGCCATAATATGAAAAGAACCAAGAGATTTTAGAAATATATATGTAAAATAAATCGGAGGAACGTTTTCGTGCAGGGTAGGGTAGTGCAAAGTTTGATCCTTTCCTTTTCAAGTGTGCGCATGCGTAGTATGTGTTGGTGGCTTCCCAGCTGCTGTTCGGGTCAAAATATGGAAGAATTGTAAGGTTTTTGTCTGAGTATGTAAAGAAAACCACCCTAAAACTCTTTCAATACAGCAAGAATGCGGTCGTGAGAATCCAAGAACCATGGCAGAAGGGTTTAAGCTTGCACCAAAAGCCTCAAAATCTGAAGACAGTCCTGGTAAGCAAGAAGCTGTCTTTGTAAAAATTGATTTGATCTCGTATGTCACTGTCAGGTGGACACAGTCAGTTGTGAATTATCAAATTTCCCGGCTCGGTTTTGATGGAATGCTGTATTTTATATGATCTTATGTGAATTTTTTTCGATCCCTGTATGAATTTTAACCCTCATTGAACCCTCTTGTTCGATATTTTTGGTGTTTCGTTTGGGTTAATTCATCCAAATTTGGTTATTCTTAAGCTTATTTTTCAAATTCGCTCTCTTTTCCGGAAGTCACCATCAAACTGATGGGCGAGACCATACCTTCATTGATTTATTGGAGAGAGAGAGGAAAAAAACGAATTACAGAAGTATTTAGTTGTATTTACCGAGTTTGATTTTGGTAGGAACGGCTTTATGGTCCGTGAAAAATTTTTCGCTTTGTCAGGTGATGTCTTTCTGAGATCCTACTGATATGGGTCAGAGTATACACAAACAAAATTAAGAAAAATAACAGGTGAAGCGCTTACTAAAATGAAAAAAGGAATCTCCATTGATTTGTTTTTTGAAGCTTAAATACTTAAAGAATCGTAATGCTCACGTTTGGGTTCAAATAATTGCTGTTTGTCGAGGCAATGTTTATGTTTATCGAGTTCAAAACTTTTAATACAAATCCTAACCTTCTCAACTCAAATCGTATCTTATACCAGTGTGAGCAGTGTAGTTTTATGTGCCTCCCAAAAATCTGATAAATGTTTTCAAGTAGCGTAATTCTGGTCGTTTTAAAGTCGCTGTTCCTCCAGTAAATCTGCAAATTAATATCTAATTGAATATTTTTGTGCTCTGATTTGTTCCAATTACTGCAGTTGTTTTGGATATGCTTACCTCTTTCATCTGTGGTTTTCACAACAAGACACATGAAAATCCTTCCTAAATATATTATTAACATTTGGAATCTATACAGAAGTTTAATTCTAAATCTCTTTTTCATGTAATCTGTGAGTGATATATTTAATGTTCATATTTTCTCATTTTAGTTTTTTTCTATTTCAGTTCATTAATTCAAACATAATGGGCATTGCCAGCATTTTGTTTTTATTTTTATGTCATGTTTATTTAATATGTGTTAGTTTTTCTTCTGCTGAAATGAAAACTGCTTTCTAAAAATGTACTTTACTGTTACTGAAATTGGAGCATTTTATGGTACTGTGAAATTCATAATCTTACTAGTAAAAATAATATATTGCTGGCACATTTTACAGGGCTTAGAGGGGAAAACAGTGCCTTGGCTTGGGGTTTACTCCATTATGTTCGAACATTTAAATGCTCATTATTTCATGTGAAATTCTTCTTAACCATCTGACTAAGACCAATACAAGTGTCACTACTATACACGTATGGATATGTCCATATCTTTAGTGTTCAAATCTTTGGTCCCTTCTATGATTTTGTTGTATGTTTATCAAAGATGAAAGACCATTTCATTTGCATGCATGTACTAATGTTTTTCCTCTAAGCCCTATGAATAACATGGCTGCCTCACCATATAATTAACTTTGTATATAGCTAATTCAATTAACGTTGTCGCTGAAAAAGGCCTAAAGCTTTGAGAGCGGAATCATGAATTTTTTTCATCGTGACGTTATTACAATAAGAAACTCACTGTATGCTTGCAAATTCTACAACTTGGACACATATTCCTTAATTTTGTAGATAGCCTACAGTGAAGTTTGTTAGTAAACAAAAGATAGTTGAAAGCCTTTAGCCTTGGCTTTTTTCAGCGACAACATTAATTGAAATAGCTATATAGAATAAAAGAGTACTATGTTAATAAGTGACACCGTATGGGTTTAATATATGATTCGGGAGGTAGGTTGTGGCACAGTTATAGGCACAGAGGCTGAAAGAGGCATAAAATAAATTATATTGTTATATAGCTATGGATTTTCTTGATATAACAAATGCTGTCATTGGCTGAAAGATGATCACGTGGTATTAACTAAATCTAAATGTATCCTGAGCGGGAAATAACAACTTATTTCCCAGTCGGGATACAAGTTGCACGTGAAAAGGAAAGGTAAAATAAACCAGCGCACAGCCCAGTGCATGTGATCAGAGCGTGATTAATCCTGTGGCGTGATATCTTGCACGAATCACAAACAAGAAAGCCGATGAAAACCGCTTCAGAATCCAGAGTCCAGAACTTGTATTTACTTTTCACTTACGTTCTCAGTAAATTCTTTTTATTTTTTAAATTGGTTGGGAATCATTTCTCTGTTGCTATATAACAAAACACTTAATGTCTGATCCCCTGGGAAGCAGTTAGTTTTGTTTTCCCTTGAGTCTTGATGTTTCCCTTGGCTTCGCCTCGGGAAACACCAAGCCTCTTGGGAAAACAAAACTAACTGTTTCCCTCGAGATCAGACATTAAGTGTATATTAGTGACTGGTCATGAAGTAATGGGGATGGGGATGGGATGGATCAAAACAGGGGGTCACACAATTGTGGACATCTTGAAAGGGTTGTGCTGTCTATCAAACTGTACATTATAGAGGGTGGGCACAGAAACTGAGGAGAGGTCATCACTTTCTGATCCACATTTTATACTGGGCCAGTGGAAAAAGAGCTCCTTTAAATCCAGTTTTACCCCATTCCACCCTAAGTTTACTTTATGACCACTCCCTAAACAATTCATGTAACATTACATGTCTGAATGAACAAATTAATGCAAAACTAGTTTCCACACCTATAATGTGTTATGATGTGTGATAAAGAACTCATTAGAGCAGATTTTGTATGACTGTAAAAAAGTCGCGGCACGGTCCTTGCCGTAAGCGTGCCTTGCTGTGACCGTGATGTTTTCTAGAACTCCAAAGTTCCTTGCCGCGCCTTGACCGTGTCCGCGCCGTGTTCGTGCCGCGACTTTTTCACAGTCATATGAAATCTGCTCTATGGTCTAGGTAACTAAGCATCAAGTCAGTATTATCAGTGATAAGTCCAGGAAATTTAACACTCAATAAATAAATTTTTTCAACTTCTCTAGTATTCTCCACAGTTTTACTTTTATCTTTAAAAATACTTTTAGTAATTAAAAATCAGATAAGGTTTATACTATATTTCTAATATTTTGCAAATTAAAATGATGTATTATTTTGTTCATGTAGCCATGCCATGATAGCATCAGAGTACAAAATACAGTGCATACATGGTTACTGGGGTTACCATTATATGGTTACCCTGGTTACCAACTACATGTTAACAATGTAAAGTTTCAGTACACCAAATTGAAAAAAATGTTGTTGGGTTCAAAAGGTTAAATCATCGAAGCATACATGATTATGTTACGGAAGAGGATTCTGGGTAAACACTTAATGAGGCCAATAAAATGCATTCAGCATTGATGTAACTCTTGAATATTACTTTCTTCAAGAATTCTAAGCAATTCTCAAGAGTTACAACAGTACTCTATGCATAACATGAGATTTATTAACTGTTTACAGAATCTCTTTGGGTCCTACCTTGTATGATTTGACCTTTTAAATGCGACAACATTTTTTCAATTTGGTATATACCACAGCTAGCCCAACTCAGTATATATTTTTTCTCTAACTGTTAATGTTTTAGGTACTTGATGATCAGTATTGAATACATGTATTGTTGTTATTTATTAATAGTAATTTTTGGGGTGTTATTGCTACCTTTCTGGCATCTACTACTGTAAGGAGTTGAATAGCCCACTTTTGATATTTTGTGACCACAAAGAACAGGATCAAGATCAAGGCTCTGGTGAAACAAAAGAATAATAATTATTACAGTTATTTCATTGTTTCCCCAGAGCCTTGATTCAGATCTTATTGTGTGTGATCACTAAATCAAAATATCAAAAGTGGGCTATTACAAAGTTCTCGGCTACCATATGACCCACATCTGATTGTGGAACACAGCTTAAAAGGAACCTATATTTGCTTTTATTAATAGAGGAAGGAAAACGAGAGAATCAATAGAAAAATCCTCAAAGTATAAAGAGAGATCCAACTAGATTGATCTCAAACATGGCACTGCATTCTGAAATCAAACCCAGGACCATAAGGATAAGAGTTGATAATTCTTTATATCTCCATGCAATTTATTCAATGCAGTTTTTGATCAAAGACTTTCCATTTTTGTTCATTACACAAAATCTTCAAAATATTTTTATCATTGTAATTCCTTGTGTTATTTTTATCATGGCAACAATGATTCAGAAATGATTCAGAAATATTTCTTTTATTTTAGAAAATATTATCCTTGCTAGTATGATCTATTTATATTTAACTTGCACTGGATATACTTAGTTTGGATTTACTAGATAAGAAATGACCTACAAATACAAATGTTTGGGTGTTTGAACTGGTAATATTATGAAACTTAGAGTATCTACAATTCATGTGCGTGAGTTATATACCTTTTAGTAATTTTTTATACTCACAAAATCTAAATCTTTAGCCTGTTCCATTGCTTTAGGTCACTGCTGAAAGGCTATGAATATGCTTCTCTGGCATAAATGTCATTGCTGCTATCAATATTGCCATCAAATTTTGATTACACAGATTGCTTATATCATTCAGAAATTCTCAAAGGACTTGTAAGAAAAAATATGAATATAATTTATCATAGGTTGTGTAAATATGAAATCAGAATATGGGCTCTTCTGAGTTGAAGCCAAGAATTAACGAATCTGATATGAAGCCACCTGTCATGCTCCAAGAATATAATGATTCTAATTGAATTCATATTTTGCCCTAATTTATTCATGTCTATCTGTTACCTAGACAGCAGCATATTGTTGTATTAAATTAGATCTATTGTTAAAACACAGTGAACTCATGAGACACCTGGAAAAGTTTGATGTTTTAATTCCTGGAAAGTGCTTTTTAGCGTGTATTTGAGTGAGATAAAATAAAATACAGATCAGATCAAAAATTTTAAACAAATAGATTTTAAAGTGGTTTCAAATTTTAGCCTACCTGAATCATTCAAGTTATGCTTGGTGTTCTTCGATTTACAAATGGTTAGTATATTTTTCTT
Organism: Stichodactyla mertensii; assembly: GCA_011800005.2. NCBI lineage: Eukaryota > Metazoa > Cnidaria > Anthozoa > Actiniaria > Stichodactylidae > Stichodactyla > Stichodactyla mertensii. The sequence continues at coordinate 7,386 of JAAAQI020161005.1, read as the reverse complement.
ACATTCATAATTTTCTCATTTCTCTGGGAAAACTAAAGCCTAAATTGATCAGTTAAGTCAAAAAGCAAAAATCTACCATTAGCTAATGCATTCTATATTATATGCATGTAATATACTGTATATTTAATGGATTTGATAATGTTTCCTTCTAGTATTAGATAAAAAAGAAACTGTTAGTATATAAATATACATAAATCCAGTGTCTATATAGTTATACATTCTGTTCTTCTTGATCTTTAAATATTACATGTATTTCTTGTTAGTTGTGCTTTTGGTAGCAGATCAGAAGTTTTTTAATAATTATTCTGTTTTTGATTTACAGCTGGCTCTTACCTTCATTTATTTTTCCCCACACACTCATGTTATTTTTACCTCCAAATTTGGCTTACAGTTACTGCAATAGCAACTGTTCTTTTCCAAATCATAGGCAAATGGTTTACATTTACTGTAGTATGCAAATTTTAAGGCATGTAAAACTAGGATACTTTTAGATACTTAAAACTAGGATTTTGTGGGATTATTTTTATATCCTTGATCATCTTGGCCATACACATATTTTGGGATGGGAGAATATAATTGAATATACTTTTTGAAATTTAAATGTAAATTTATTTGGAGAATAGTTAATCTTATCCCATGGAAATTTGATATTTTTCACATGTTTGAGCTAAGACAGAAAATTTATAAATATTTTCAGGCTAAGAGAATCAGCATTTGGGTTTTAATTGTAACTTAAGTTTTTTTAAAAGAAAATTGCAGTGTTTGTTTACATTGGATAAAACATGTGATCATGTTTCTTTTACTTTACTCTATTTTCAGTTGATGATGAAGAATAAAAATACATATATGTTTGGAGAAAAAAAAATTTTTTTTAAATAACTGCTTTATGAAATGTTATGTCGCAAGGTTTATATTGTTGATCTTTGTGAATCTTAATGTACTCTAGGGTTTTCTACATTTATTCACAATTCAATCTTACCCAGAAATAATATTGAATCAGCTTACCCCAAATATACCCCAAAACTAGAATTTTTCTATAATCATAATACTATCAATTATAGGATAATTCTGATGTTCAAATGTTTGTGTTCACCATCCATGTTTTGCATGTTTTTTAATTTTATTAAACATATTTTAAATCTCTTTCCAATTTCATGTCCTGTGGAACTGACTTGCAAAGGCAGCAGATTTTATGTTATACTTCAAATCCTTTTAAGCCATCGTAAATGCAAATAGAAAATTTTAGATACTTTACCCTCATTCAATTGACCATTTCTATCACATTCCAGTTCACAAGGCTGTGAGAATTTTGCTATAATTATCACCTTTTTTAGGACTTACATTTAGTGTAATTTGTGATTGTCTGTCATTGTTCTTTTTGGTCAGATAACTATGGGGCTTTGCAAGATGATAGTGGTGATGGGCATGATGCAGAAAGAATCATTATCATTAATAAACCACAAGTTAGACAATACTGCAACAATAAAATCAGGTAAACAGATTTAGAAAAGAATGCTGTCACATGATTTATTTCAAAAGAGGAATCTTATTAAAGCCAAGATTGTACACCCTTCATGACATTGTACTAAAAATATATCTGCTTCTCATCCAAACAAACAAACAAACACAAAATAAAGCCCTGAAATAACCTCTGGGCTGATCTAAGTCAGGGCACAGCTTATCCATAGATCAAATTGGAATTTAGCATATGGAGGGAAGAAAACCAGAGAACCTGGAGAAAACCCTTGAACCAAGGACTGAAGGTCGCAAGAGACCCAACATGAAATGCTGAGCCCAGGAATCAAACCTCAAAGCCATTGCATGTACCACTACTAAAATACAATAGCTAAGGCTCACTCTACTCCATTCCCTGAGGCTTCTGACTTTAATGATACTTAAATGCTTTTTCTTTTTTCCCTTCCCTAGCACTGCAAAGTACAACTTTATCACCTTTCTGCCTAAGTTTCTACTAGAACAGTTTAGCAGATATTCCAATGTCTTCTTCTTGTTTATAGCACTTCTTCAGGTAGGTACTACAGTGTGTTTAATTGTAGAATAGCAATATCCAAGATGTGTACCTCTTGCTCTTCTTGCCTTCAGTATTTTATGCCATACAATGCAGTATAGGCATAACAAAGGGTTTTTTCTTGTTTTATAGCAAATAGATGGAGTTTCACCTACAGGGCGTTACACTACAGCTCTTCCTCTCCTTGCTGTATTATCTTGTTCTGCAATCAAAGAGATTATTGAAGATTATGTAAGTGACTGTTATATGGACACCGTGATGAAATTAATTATTCGAGTAAAGGATTTTACTTTAAGATTATTAATACAGATTTTGTTTTGACAGAAATAACAATTCCTTTATTTTTCTAGAAACGTCACAAAGCAGATGACTTGGTCAATAAACGAAAAGTCAAAGGTATCATATAGTGTGAATGTTAAAAATAGTATGTTATTATTAAAATGTTACTGTATAATATTATTGGTGTCGTCATTGGTATTATTCCTTCGCATTTCAGTTGTTAGGGATGGTACTTTACAGTCACTGCAGTGGGTAGAGGTAATGATATTGTTCAGATATATAATATGTAATATAATGTTTACTGTTTAAGAGAAAATCTTTTCCTGAGGTCTTGAAAACGTGTAGGCCAAGTAGGCAGACCTGAGAAAATACAAACCAGCTTAATTAACAATCAATCTTAACGATTTCCTTATATGGAATGGAATAGAAAATACAGCCAATCAGAATGGAGGAAAGCCATTGTATATTTTTCAGTATTCCACTCTTTCTTCCCATTATGCATTTGTATTTTCTATGGTGTGGGATAAAATAGTTATCAATGATTTCTCATGGCATACAATGAAATACCTCGGGCATCACTTGTTTATAACTATATTAATTTTTACTAAGCCAGAAAATTATGCTCTGTTCAGGAGACATCAAGACTAAGTTGTCATTAAAACACAATTGCATATTAAGCTTTTAATTATTATATGCTGGAAAAATAATAAACTACATTCTCTTAAAATGTTTCCAGGTGCAAGTGGGAGATATAGTAAAAGTTGTCAATGGACATTTCTTCCCTGCTGATCTCATACTTTTGTCATCAAGGTAAGTTGATTAGGAATTAAAATATCATGATGAAACATGTCTGCATACTTAGAGTATGACACTCAGCAAATAAAATACAACTAAATTTTGTCATAATAGAATGAGTTCCATTATCAGAATCAAATGCCACCAGTCATGTGCTGTCAACTCAGAGCCCAAATGGGCTATAAGTCAATAGCCCATGAGGCCAAGAGGTCTGATTCTATCAGTATGAACAAAATAGTCAGACATTGATAGAAACTAATCAAAACCTTGCAGGAATGGGAACCCCTCTACCCCCCTGAGATGAGCTACTTACAACCAATTATTGATGTAACATTATTTAGTACTTTTGGTGCTAGGATCTCAATCATAAATGGTGCTCCCCCTAACAAATTCCTGAATCCACCTCTGCTTTGAACATTTAATCAAAATCTTGGCCAAAAATGTGGTACACACCTTCTTTGTTTTTCTCTCTGAATGGGCTACCGGTATCACTAATAGTCAATCAGAAGTAGGATTTGTGATAGTGCACTAGTTTGTTTAGTGCTTGATATCAATCAGCTGAATGAATCTTGTGCCTCAGATAGCTAGTAGATTTCATTATAAAAATTTTACAAAACAGTGTACAGCATCACTAGTGCCCACTATCAATACCATTCAATGGCATATCTCGTATATCACAATAATGTATTAAGAGTTTTGATTCTTGATTCTTGATTTTTGATTTTTTTTTTTTTGATGTTTTGACAATTCATGATTTCCTCTTCAGCGAACCCATGGGTATGTGCTATGTAGAGACCAGCAACCTTGATGGAGAAACAAATTTAAAGATACGACAAGTATGTACAGTGTACAAATATCAATATATATATATATACTTTTCAGGTTCTTGATTTGATATCTGACAACTCCACAGCTGACATGTACAATATCTGTTTTACTTATCATAGGCCTTGTCTCTTACTGCAAAGATGACTTCTCTGATAGATGTTCGCTGTATGCAGGTATGGATTCAAAGCATGTAACTCCAAAAAAATATCAGTGCTACCTTTACCCCCCCCCCCCCCTCCCTGGAGTGGAATTAGAAATTCTAAGGGGTTAATAGGGCTTAAGGAGGGTATATTAATCTATAGTACCAAAAAAAATCCATTTTTCCCACCAAAGAGAGGGTCAACAGGAGAGGGTATATTTTTACTTTCTTTATGAAAATCCTTAGAAGAGGGGTGACACTCTAATGTTCTTCTTCTTCATAGTTTAGGTTTGGATATTTCTTGGGACTGCGTCATGTGTTCAATATTGCACATTCATCAATTAATATCATCACATGTAATTTTTTATCTTCTTTCTCCAGGGTCGAGTAGAATGTGAAGGACCAAATAATAGATTGTATGACTTTGTTGGAAATATTGCTCTCACTGGAAAAAAGTAAGTTTGTTGATTAAAAGAGTCATTTCCTGTCACTAGTATCACTTGATGTAGACTCTGAAGTAATAAGTTCTGGCACAGATCCAGGGGGGGAGGTGAATAGCAGGAATGTTCACCCCTCTTTTTGAAGCAGTCATACAGACCTTACTTTAACATAATCTTCAAAATGGATCTTAGTATTATGTATGACAGTCACTGCCCTCTTATAAATCCTGGATCCTTGCCTGAATTTTGTATTTTCCTTCTTATCATCAGACCACACCCATTAGGCCCTGACCAGGTGCTGTTAAGAGGAGCACAGCTGAGAAATACACAGTGGATATTTGGTAAGCTACTTACAGTCATTGTGACTGTGTCATATTACCATCATGATCACCATTACCTTTACTGTGACTACTACTGCCACTGCAATTACTATCACAATTGCCACCACAACCAGTACACAACCCTTATAACTATTACATGACCATCACGCCTTTATAATACCACTGCCAATGCTACCACCTACCTCTACCACCAGTGTCGTCATCATCAATGATATGTGAAACCATACTTCCCTCATCAGTCTTGAATAACTGCATTTTACTCTTTCTTTTTTGATAAAGGTCTTGTTGTGTATACTGGTCATGACTCCAAGTTAATGCAGGTTGGTATGTCTGCTATTTCTTTCCATCCTGGCCACAAAAATGATGGAAAACTAACAGTAGAGCAGTTTTCATATGACTGTGAAAAGCTCGTGGCACAATCAGCAGTGCTGTAAGCATGCCTTTGTGCAACTGCGATGTTTCCTAGAATTTTGACATGCCTTGACTGTATCATGACAGTGTGCTGCGAGTTTTTCACAGTCATGAAATCTGCTCTATCCACACCATCTTTCTGTTTACTGACAAAATAAGTAAGTTGATAATTTGCTTGCTCTGTACTTCAGAACTCTACAGCTGCACCAATCAAGCGTTCTAATGTGGATCACACTACCAACATCCAGATCTTGTTCTTGTTTGGCTTACTGATGGTTTTGGCTCTCTTTAGCACCATTGGCTTCTATGTCTGGACAGGTAAGAAATGTTATTTGAAACACATAACTTAAGAATGAAAGGTTATTCTCTAACCTTAGCAGTCATCATGATTATAATCATCAACATCATTAATTTTAAATCATTTCAGGTAATCATCAAGATAAAGACTGGTATCTTGGATACAGAGGTGCAACTCTATTTTGTTATTAATACTCATTTAATAAAAGAACATCTTGATATACAATTTAGTATAAATAGCTAAATTTATTTTACTAAATTATTATCATCAATTCATTAATATTTGATTAGAAAGAGAAAGCAATGAAGCTCGCTAAATTACTTTTTTTATTGCTACATTTTCCAGAGCTCCCACCACAAAACTACGGATTAACATTCCTGACCTTCATTATTCTGTACAACAACCTTATTCCTATCAGTCTTACTGTGACACTAGAGGTATGTAAGTACTCGTATACCACTCCATCACCACCATCATGAATCTCTCCCTTAGACCTATCCCAGGATTTTGTTTGTAAATCCCAAATTCAGATGAATTTTTGAAAGTGATATTAAATCTGTAACTGTAACTGCATGTTGCTTGGTCCTTTTCCCTTTGTTTTAAATATGTTTTGCAAAATGTTTGGGAAATAATTGCAAACAAATTTTCCATTTAGAAACTACGAATGCTATACCCCTTGGAAATGTTTCCTGACATTAATTTTGAATTTAATAAAAAGTGCATGTTTTTTCATTGATTTTCAAAGGTGGTGAAGTTTATTCAAGCTATCTTCATCAACATGGTAATAGTGACCTACAAGTCTGTAGTATTGATAAGAATTTCATATTCTGAGTTTACTTTATTGTTGCTTATCTAAAGATAGCTTCATGGTTGTAAACTAAAGTTAGACTGCCATGTTGACTTTCAAATGGCTCCTACCTGGCCATATCAGGTACAGCGTGGAAGCCATTTGAATGCACGACACTATACTGGTATTCTTGGCCACCCACCCAGGCATATCTTCAATTCAAAAATTGTTTTAAATTGGTGGAGTGTACTACATTTCTGAATTGGCCAAAAAATGTTTGTATTTTTTATTTGTGTTATCATTTAGGATCTGGACATGTACCATGCAAAAACAGACACCCCAGCAATGGCCAGGACATCCAACTTAAATGAAGAACTTGGCCAGGTAACAATTGTTGGATCTTTTAGTTTATGTCTCTGCAATGAAATGGAGAACATGAAATATCTGTCAGGAGAAATTTTGGTGTGAGTATATTAACCTAAACAAATTTAAATTTTGACAAAGTGAGGCATGTAATTGTCTTCCCAAATGGTTGTCTGGTTTTGTGTGGAATTGGTAACATTAAGATGCCTGTAATACTGTTAATATAAACTTGTCGTCTGTTGCCAGGTGAAGTACATATTCTCAGACAAGACAGGTACCTTAACAAGAAATGTCATGGAATTCAAGAAGTCTACTATTGGTGGTATATCATACAGGTAACCATTACATGTACATTCAAACTAGAAAATTGTGTTATAAAAGCTAACTATACATGTCTGCTAGCATCTACTTACATGTAGAATTATACAAATTTTAAATGATTTATGTATCAGTGTTGTTTCTTTTTCTTCTTGCAGTGCTGAAGACCCAACTTTGCTGGACAACTTAAGAGAACACCATGTAAATATCTTTGTTGTACAGTAAAAACCTGCATACAAGAACACCCATTTTCGGGGTTCAGGCTGATTGGGTTCTTATATATTGGGTATTTTAGGTGAAATCAGCCTGAAAGTGTTCTTAAGTGTTCTTAATTTTTTACTTCTAAAAAAATGTAAGGGAT
>JAAAQI020160894.1:3393-24758 GCA_011800005.2 Stichodactyla mertensii | reverse complement strand
CCCTTATGTGTTTTAAAGAAATAGCATAATTGTTAAAAAATAAAATTGGTTTTCAATTAGTAGGCACCGTCCTTAATAAGTACGGGTTAATGAAAACCACTGTAACTGCGAGTCTGGAACTAAGACTACTACTCTTTATTACACTCTTAATTAGTACATTTTGTTTCACGGGTTAATGAAACCGACTCTAGCTGTTATTACAGTTTAACAATGAGATAACCTTTTGTTTTAAGAATCATTCAAGTGAGGCTATCGGGTCAATACAATGCACAACGGCTCATTTGCATCTCATCTGCATGCAGCCGTAACAGCTATAGAGTACTCAAGTGATGACGTCATAACTTTTTTTTTCACTATCATGTTTTTCGATCCCAATTTCGATAGACAATCAAAACAGATGTCCAAATTTGATGAGAATCGGTTGAATAGGACCTGAGATATGTCCACCTGAATATATGTCCCCATACATATCTCTGTATTTTTGACTTAGTTCATTACGTAATAAACTAAGTCAAAAATACAGAGATTTGTATGGGGACATTATATATTCAGGTGGACATATCTCAGGTCCTATTCAACCGTTTCACATCAAATTTGGTGTGTTAACATCTTTTTTGATGTCTATAAAACCTGAAATTTGAAAATTGTTAAAGTCCAAACTTATTTTTGTGACGTCACACTTGAATACTCCATTTCCCACACCCAAGACTCTAACGAATGTCAAATTTTCCCCTCCCTTCCAGGCTCTCGTTCTGTCAACTGTCAAATTCCCCTCCTCTGAGGTAGAATGTACTTGTCAAATGCCCAACGTGAGCAAGATCCTATGTCAATTTTCCCTGGGTTGCCTCCCTCCAGGCTTAACATTGATAGCGGCACGAAAACGAATAAGCCCCACCTCAGTACATAAACACAGTAAATGAGGCCTCTAAAGTACTGTACAATACTTACACCTGAGGTGGGACGTAGGATAAAGTTATAAAAGAATTACATCATGACATACATTAATACTTTATTATATGTCAATTCTACAACTGAATCACATCTCTTCTAGAATAACAGCATTCCTTATTCCCTTTCAGTCTTCCTCCCATTCAATATTTCAAGTTTATTTACATTTTAGGCATGACCAACGAAGAGCAAATAAAGCCCTGAGGTGCTGTTACACTAGACAATTTTCCTTGCAACTCGACTAACGATTTTGTTGCAAGCATGTTGCCTGAGTAACCTACCAAAAGTGTCCCTCTGAGTTTTACTTCTCACATCGGTTGCAGCAACAAAATTGTGATGTTACACTAGGCAATGTCTCTTGCAACTGGTCTTTCAACAAAATTGCAAGGCAAGTCGCAAGGGAAATTGCCTTAGTGTAACAGCAACTTACTTTTCCTAGTAAATACTACATATCTATACTCTAAGCTTAGAGTGATTTTCCGTCAACCATGAAAGAAAAATGACTATATAATTTGTACTAGTTAATAAAGAACAAAAGAAAACAATAGGTTTAGAGTCTACTACTAACTATTAGTTTGCCTATTTTTTCATGGTCGAAGGAAAATCACTCTATTCTTATGTTTGCTAAAGTGATCCTATTAAAATGTAAAACAATTTGAGCAGAAATTCCAATCAAATTTTTTTAAAAAAAGAAAATAACTTGCATTAAGCATCAACAAAAACAAGATTCACAAACTGTGCCTTTGCCACAATCAGAATCCTTTCACTAATAGCCAACTTCCAAATTGACTTCTCAAAAAATATGCATGAAGTTGAGGTTTCAAGCAAAATCACGCTTGGTGACTCGAAACGGCTGACATTCTTTGAATTTTTCTGTTGCTTAAAAGTATATCTTTTCATGTGAACCACAATCAACAAGTCAGAGAGAGAAGAGTGATAACAGAACAAGTCAATCATTTTCCACCACCAAGTGGGATTTCACACAAAGCCTCACCTGCATCTTTTTTTGAGAACTTGGAAGTTTGCTATTGCTCAGTGATTTTTATTATTCAGATTTCTGTTCACAATAAGTGACAAAGGCATTCAAAATATGCTGTTTGTGAACAAGTTATGTTACCATGGGTTGTGCCTATATGCAATCCTTCTTCCAGGTAGTTGTAATGATTTATTCATATTTCCAACAATCATGAACATGAGTCACTGTTGGTGTTTCATTCCAAACTGAATGAATTAACCAACTCAGGGAGAAGGATAATTGCATAGTCACAACCATTACCATGCAAGAAGCACTGAACATTAATACATTATAACTAAAAACGTGACAAGTTGAGTTCTAAAGTAAAAAAACCAACTAGAGTGATTTTCCTTCGACCATGAAAAAATAGGCAAACTAATAGTTAGTAGTAGAGTCTAAAGCCATTGTTTTCTTTTGTTCTTTATCAACTAGTACAAACTATATAGTCACTTTTCTTTCATGGTCGAAGGAAAATCACTCTAACAGAATGGCACAACTCATGAAATAGTCATTTGTCTAATAGAGGTTAGTAGACACTAATTCAATTGTTTTCTTTTGTGTCTATTTGACTATTAGACTTTAACTATTATATTGTTTCAGGGGTTATGTGCCGCCACACTAATTGTACAATGTATCTGAGTTTGAGAATGTCTTTCCTAGCTACTTCAAGTGGAAAAGAGTAATCTTGCCCATGAAACAGTAATTAGTAGTTACAGAGTAGTAATACTTTAAGAGTAATGGCACTCAACCAGTAAAACTGAAGCTAATAGTTTAAGTCTAATAGACAAATAGTCACAAGAAAACAACAGAATTAGTGTCTGCTAACCCCTATTAGACTAATAACTATTTCACAGGTTATGTGCCGTCACTCTATAATAATTATTTATTGTTCTGTTCCATGGGCAAACCCATGAACTTGATATCAGTCATATGAACTCAACCTTAATGCTATTGTCTTTTAGTAAGGGCATGGCTTATTGAAATACCACAACTCTCTTATAAACAGTTCAAATATAGCATATAGTGAACAGTAAATAGTGATTTTACTCTGCCCACATCAGCATGCAATAAATGTACTGTTTTCTTGCTTTCTTTCCACTGTAACACAGTAACTAAGAATTCCTGCTTTATGGGTGATGTAAAATCGACCTTGTTTATCATACCAGTTAAGAGTTTCTGTTCAAGTACCAAACTAAGAATTCCCACATGCATTTTCAGGATACATCTAAGAAAAAATAAGATCAATAATGAACTTTTGAAACTACCTTATAAGTAAAAAACACAGCAAACAGAAATGTTGGGTATTTCCAGGGCTCTTTAAGACAGTATTTTGTCTTTATAATACGTTGTATAATACCATTGAGCTCAACAAATGCAGCCCAATTTTGACCAAAATGAACAAAAATCACAGGAAAATGGAGATATTTGCATTGTCCTCACACGATTGTCCAGTTTCTACCAAGTCCTCCCACTTTATGAAACTCAGCAATGACTAATATGTAAATGTAAAAAATGGGGCATATGGTTAGTTTTCTCTACTTACAGGTTGGGGCAGTTCTTTCAAATCGTCGTTGGACCTGATCGTAGTTGAATTTGACAAAGGCATCATATTGTTCTATAAATAAAATATTTTTCAACCTCAATATAGATATTCAGGTTCAATAATACAGTAAGGAGATTCAGCATATTCCTCATAATTTTCCGCAATATTTCAAATTCTAACATACATGGCTCATAAAACTTTGTTGAGAAAAAATTAAGGACTTTTCAAGGACAAATGTTTAATTTTTAAGGACAACAACATAATTGATTTCCATCTTAAGCAGTGTTTCTGTTTGCTCTTGCACTACCAATAGATGTAAGCAATCTTTGAGGGCTTGTTTTGAGCTGTAAAGATCAAGTAATCAACCCCTAATTCACCAAAAAAAAAAACATAACCAAAGCACATGCTTGGGCCAGCCCACATTTTTGCAACATGAAAATGAGGTTATTAGCACCACTGGATTTATGGATGAAAATTGGCCCCCCAAAAAATAAAGTTCTGTAAAACATTTGTTAAAATAATTGCAAAATTTGTCAAATGCATAACATCTGAGGACTATTTTTGGTTGTAAAAACTATGAATATAGTAGTTTGTTCCTTTCATCTGTCATACTTGGTATTGCATTACAACTGCCATAATTACAGTTGAGCCCACAATGAGAATCTTTTGTTTCAAGAATCATTCAAGTGAGGCTATTGGGTCAGTACAATACATAATAGCTCATTTACATCTCATCTGCATGCATCTATAATAACAGTCATCTACACACTTTCTTATGACAGCTAATATTTCAAACTGACTATTGAGCAGATTTTGTATGACTAAAAGCTTGCAGCATGAACACAGTCATGACACAATCAAGGCACATTAAAATTCTAGAAAACATAACAGCTGTGGCAAGGCACACCTAATGTGCCGATAATTTTTCAAAGTCACATGAAATCTGCTCTATCCTAGTAGCATACAGTACCTGATAGTTTGCTGTTCAATACTTTGTCATACTGTTCTTTTAACTGAGTATCTCTTTCTTTTAGAAGTCTCTCACAAATAAGTGATACTTGTTTTAATGTAAATAATGGTTGGTCTTTTCTTGTGGGTGATGAACCGGGAGAGGACATCACGGTATTCATGGCTTCAACTGAGTTGCATGTTGGTGCCTTGAGATGCTTACGACGTTGTAATCTTTTCCACTCAAGATGAATATTTGTAGATAACTGTTCTGTAAAATTTAAAAAATTATTAGATACAATTTATTCAGATAATTATGCTTTCAATGCATTTCACACAACTTTTTACAGTGAAAAATTCCAATGTTCAAGTTAAACTTTGGAAGCTCACAACAAACTTCACTGCCAAACTTCAAACTTACTAGTACCTCCCATGCAGGTTCAGTAATTCCTTGAAAACAATTTCAAGGTTTTACACTGACTGAGCTGCTCCACAAAGCAGGGCAGTGCTTTACCTAAGGATGGCTTTAAGGAGAAAAACAAGTAAAAGTTGCAAAAAAAGACTCAATATCTACTGACATGCTGGTGGTGGAACAATCATTGTGTTTTCTTTCATAGAGAAGACTTCAGATGACTTTGAAAAGCTTGCAGTATAAATATCGTTGTGGCAAAGTCAAAGTACATCAAAATCCTAGAAAAGATCACAGTCACAGCAAGGGGTGCACCAATCATGCCACAAGCTTTTCAGTCGTAAGAAATCTGAATGATGAGGGGCTAAGATTGACAAGGTTTTAGTTGATGCTAATTAAGGGAAAAAGTCATTGTTTTAATTTGGCAGCCCTAAATTGTACCATAAATGAACTGATGTAAACCTCTCTTGGACTTATTTTAAAAGATTTCAATGAAATATCAATTCCAAGGTAATGACTCTTACTAGTATAAAAAATTCACTGCATTAAATTTGAAAGTATATCTGAGGCTTTTCACACATTCTTGGTCTAAACACCCAATATATAAAACAATGGGGAACCATATACCATGAAGCAAAAACGCTTCCATTCAAATCTCAAGGTCACTACTTATATTGCTTTAAAAAACCAGAAGCTTCAAGATGTTTACGACTGGTGTTTTGGTTTTAGATATCATATATCTAGCTTCATAACAAAGATAATCTAACTTTACTTTTTGATTAGGCTTGGATATTAATCAAAGGATGGCTGGAGGTGAAGTCACGACAAAGAATAGGTTAGTATTATACTTATAACTCCTTTAAAGAATAAACGAGGTTTAATGTTTAAAACAACGTCACAACCTTAAGAAATACTGAAACGCAGTCACCAAAAGATTTTCTTTTCAGCTGAACAAAATCCTTTAGTAACTACGACATGGCTGCCTTCGCTGCCTGCCTGTCCCTAAAACCTAAAACAAAAGCTCAAAATACATACCTTGTGTAATTCTTGGAGTAACTTCAGTAAAAGGCGACTCTTTACATGATGAGCTTGGGCTCTGATTAGGACTTGAAGAAGGCATGGGAACGCAACGCCGTCTTTTAGGGGAAGGTTGGTGCTGAGGGCTGAGTAATGGATCAAATTCAAACGACCGTTTCAAAGTCGCACAAGCCATTCTGCAGTTCTCAAAGCACGTAGGAAGAAAAATAACCTAAGAAATCTTCAGCTAACTTATTCCTTTAGGACAAAATGAAACTATTTAAAGTAAAAATTCTTTGGATTCGCTAGGATGGCTTGGATTGTACACTACAATTTTTCTAATAGACTGGGCTTAAAATGGCGTCGTCTTCTTGTGCACAGATTCTGTAATGTTTTTATCGCAATTCTAAACAACCAATGAAATCACTCGATTACAATGCAAATCTGGGAGCCTCGATTTGAAGAAGAATTTTTTTGAGGGGATACCGGAAGTACACTCACGAAACACGGTCATGTACTGAGAGGTGCGCTTTTTCGTTTAAAAGAATTCTTAGTAAAGCAAATTTCTCAAAAACAAAGAACTAATAGACTATATTCACGATAGCCGCCATGATGGTTTTCATATTGTAATACAAAGTAGTCATGACTTCTTCTAGGAGGCAAACATTCGAAGAGCAGCTATTCTTACAAAAATTGGCAAATTTTAAATATCAAATTAAGGTTTTTTTTGACAAATATTGTCCAGCGAAAGTATGCTATCGGGGCGGTTGAAATCGATCCCTGATTTTAAGTTGTTTGCCACCTCGAAAACCACGTGACTTATTAGCATCATAACACAAGACAACAAACATGGCGGCTAGCGTAGACAATCCAAAGCTGCATTTTTCTTTGTTATTGCATTTCTCTTTCAATTGCCATGTGATAAAATGCCCTTTATTTACAACCCTCATTGCTACAACTGCCTAACGCCCAAAATTAACTATAATTAGTTTGTTGTTGATAGCTAAATATAGATATATATTTATATATTTTTCACATGTTTATATTTCATTTGCACAGAAAGATGAAGTTCAAACTTGTCTACTTGCTAGCTTCTTAAGATTTCTTTGTATTTTGTCCCTATTGATTGCGTACCACGTGTATATGAGTTGTTCTTTGAACGACAATAGAACCAGTCATGAACTACTTCAACAAGCCTAACGTAGTTGTGATGGTTTCAGAAGGGTTATTCAAATGTTGCGCGTCTGACTTACAGCCCACGTGGTAAGAAACAAAAGATTGTTAGCGCACAATCAGTAATGTGCGACTTTATGTCGATATTTCAAAACTATTTAAGTAAATCTCATTGTCGTTGACCTTATAGTTAACTGTTCTTCTTTTCTATTACCTTCTTTTTCCTTTTATTATTTAAATATTTAGATATAATATACATTCGAAATATCTAATAACATATCAATAAACTAGCTTCAACTATTGTAAATAAATTTAACTTGCCTAGACTAGCTATTAAGCTAAATGCAGGTTAAATACATATTTGTAAATTATTTCTTCTTTAATAAAATTGAAATTGAAGTTGAAATTTAGCTAGTTTTAATGACTTTGTTAAAATGGATGTATAGCTTGAATAACTCACAAAAGAAACTACAATTCTTGCCAAAAGTCTTGGCACAATTCCATGTTTTTATCGCAAAACCGTTGACGTCATGGCAGTGAGACCATGTTGCTCTCCAAGCCATTATTTTTGAAAGTCAGGGAACAGACAAAACAAACCCCAGCCCAAAATTGAATCAGGGTGGGGAGTTGTGGATATACGGTGTTGTTGAAGGTGGGTTCGATTGGAGTAAATTCTTAATCGTGCCAACACATTTTGGCAAGGATTGTAGAAACGTGTCGAGATAGGTTTCGTACAAACAGCTTTTTTATACTAAATGCATAATCACACATACGGGGAATGCGTGTCAGTTAAATACTCGACTGACGTCACCGCGATGACGTCACCACCATGTGCACACAAGAGAGACTGTGTAGAGCAGATTACGTATGACTGTGAAAAGATCGCGGCATGAACACGGCGCGGACAAGGTCACGCGAAGCTGACGGCACTGCCCAAGTACGCCAGACCAATCACATTGCTTAAAAAAAAAATCAAAATTCTAGAAAACATCACCAGCTTTTTACAATCATATGAAATCTGCTCTATGCGTAGAAAGAATGCGCGCGAGCAATGGTGTCCCTGAGCTTAAAGAGGGCGATAATTGACGATATAATACGCGTTCTGGAACACAGACGAGCCAGCTAAGCGACCAACTAGGTGCGCAAAGCATTGTTGGACAAAACCTCCGGCCCTTACTCTTTGCTTTCAAAATCATTTCTCGCGTGGTTTTTGGATAATTCACAGATAAAATTTCACTCTTTTTAATACTTTTGGACTTTTCCAGGCCTCAAAATACATCGGATTAAATTTCCAATTGTTTTCAGGTTGAAAATCGTGCTTGAACATAGGGCCGGCCATGAAAAATCCCAACGGACTGTGATTCGTTAGAGATTTTTTTTCCGCGCAGCTAGAGTAGCCTTCCAATAAATGAAGAAAAAATAAACAGAAAAAAGTTTATTTACAGACCGTCTAAAAGCCTACGTAAGTATTTGGCGAACTGTAAGTCGCGTGTTGACTTGACAAGTTTGTGAAAAACTGGACAGTCGATGGAGATACAGCAAAGTCTCGGATCACGAGATTCACAACACTGGTAACATAGCTGAAAAGAAATGTTCATTAAAAACTATAAATATCTGCACAACTGTTGCAGGTTGTCTGTTTTTTTCTTTTCCCCAGGATATCTGCATTTCATGTTTTTCGCCATTAGACCTTATTCTCTTGGGCGTAATGTTTTCCCATTACAGAGATCTTGGGAATAAGATTCTTTGGTTGAGGCTATCCATATTAATGTATCTTCTCAAGTGTTACATTAAACAAAGGAAAAACACCCAAGGGAATGACATGTGACCTGTAATGGGAAAACAACGAATAAGGTCTATTCATTCGCTTGCAGGATTTCCATTCCTTTTCAATCCTAACCCCTTCCCCCAAGGATTTCCTGATGTCCCCCCCACCTATTTCACGTGCTTACCTGGGAGAGATTCTGATAGATTCGTTCCCAGTTCCTTAAGCGTTCGTTAAGTGTGACTACCACTTTCTGAGGTTCATTTGAACATGTTTCACACAATCCGGTAGATGTGACTTGCTGGCATACTTGACAGTTTGTTGTACAGAAATAATGAGAGATTGTTTTCTAAAATAAGAAATTAAAGTTTAATAAAAGGAAATTGTTTCAAAATCACGTCACACACAGGAAAAAGCAACTTCCGGGTCCAATATGAAAAGTAGTCTCGTGAAGATATTATTGTGCAGAGTTCATACTGTTGCAACGGGTGGTTAACAACTATGGCTTTATTTTATCGGACTTTCTTAGAAATTGGACCCGAAAATACGTCACAACCTAAAATTGACTGCAACTTCATCATTAGAATGACCGATATTTACCTTACGATTCTCCACCATATCTGTATCAAACGGTAAAGCTCTGACACGTGCTATACGAGGTACATCTGAAAACCTTTGATCAAATTTTAGTGGTGAGTAGACCACAAAATGCGTTAAGAGTGTATGTTTGATTTGAAATACTCACCACGTTTTGACATCGACGCCAATTAGTGAAAATACTCGGTTCAAAGGCGGTATCAGCTGCTTGGTTATGTAATACATGGCGTTGATTCGAAGGTTTGAATCTTGAAGCACCTCTAGGGGTCTATAATAATGACCAAATGATGATGATAATGATGAGCAAATAGTGATGATGTTGATGCTATTAGAGTAATGACACTTAGCCCGTGAAACAAAAAATAATAGTTAAAGTGCCCCTCAACCTTTCTGACAATATTCTCATTGATTCTACATGGGGTCAGCTCTTCAGTAACCGAAAGAAATTATATAGTTTGAGTGATGCGTCTTGAAGTTATAAAGGTTTTTCCATTCCATGTGCTAATGCTGTAACGTCAAGGGAGTCATTCATTTGTTGTTCCTTGTAATTCAAAACACGGGCTACTATGTGAAAACTAAATTGCCATAACTTCTATAAGAGCCATTTGTAAAACGATGTATTTCAAATTCGATTTATCTGTACCAGTTGTGTTTTGTATATTAAATGATACCTCCTCTGATATCACAGTCATTAGCATATGGCATAGAAAAACCTTTGTAACTTCAAGACGTATCAGTCAAACTATACAATTTTTTCCGGTCATTGAACAGCTGACCCCATGTAGAATCAATACTGAGAATATTGTCAGGGTGAGGGGCATAGAGAAATGGACATTGAAAAGAAAACAATAGAATTAGTGTCCACTCTCCTCTAGTAGACTAATAACTTTTTCACAGGTTAGAGTGATGGCTTGTAAAGTGAGGGGGGGAGGGTAGGGAATGGTTGGAATACCTTCTTACGAGTCGTATGAGAGGAAGTCCAGGTGTACCGTACGTGACCACATAAGGCACGCGCTCACCAACACGTGGTTCAGACCTACGATCTTCTTTCAGCATTCGCCTATGAGAAGTAGCAACACAAAGTGATCATTACTAGCCCGTTCAGCACACTGTATTTCTATCACTAGCGAGTAACGCGTGCACCAAAAGCAGCCTAGCACATCAGTTGGTTCAGCATTGGTATGTTATGTGGAAGGGCGTGGGTTCAAGCCCCGGCCGGACCAACACTCAGGGTCTTAAAATAACTGAGGAGAAGGTGCTGCCTTTGTAATTACATCTACAAACGGTTAGACTTTCAAGTGGCTCGGATGACCGCTTAAAATGGCAGTCCCGTCTATCCGCACTTCTCTAACCTGCATCGGGGGGACGTAAAAAAAACACGTAAAGAAACTCTGGCGGTGACCATCCTCAGTGCCTACACCTGATTACAAACAACCTCTCATGACTGTAAATTGCATAAGCAATCTGAATTCACATTAATCATTGTGAAGTGCCTTTGAATATATCCATATAGAAAAGATGCTATATGAATCACAAATCATCATCATCTACGAAGCATATACATCAGATACTGGGAACTTATTTCTTTAAAGTGCATTTGCTTGAACAGGTCACGCAACCACGCCCCTTAAACCAAGCACCGGTTCCAATATGAACTCCAGAAATGGAAATAGCATCTCGATATTAGTAAGAAGGTGAAGTTCAGCCCAAAATGTTTTACACAGGAGAAGTGGCATTGAATATAAATTGAAAATTTTATTACGATTTGTATGGGAAAATGTGCTGGACAGCAAGCTCGTGCACTTCAGTACATTTTTCCATACAAACTCTTAGAAGACGTTCAATTTCATATTTCATGCCATTTCTCCTATGTCAAACATTTTGGGCTGAAACTTCATCTTCTTACTAATATCGAGATGCTCTTTTCATTCCTGGAGTTCATTTTGACACTGGTGCTTGATTGGGTGGTCTGGTCACATGACCCGTTAATGCAAAAGGCCAATAAAACCAACCTTGTAAGTTCCAGGGCTGGAACACAGGTCCCTGGTTTATAAGATGCCATACCACGATACTCTTTAGCGAAAGTCAAGTCTTGCAATGAAACACGACCTTCCATAACCTTACGGAACTGACGCTGCACATATCGTTTTACCAGGGAAACGTCTTTTGTCTCGAACATGATACGAAGAGACTTTTCTAAGACCTACAGAACGAAAGAATGTCACGGGCCTGCATGTTATGCTAGGGGACACTTAATTTGGGTATAGCTCGACTACACTGTGTAGTAGTAGTAGTAGTTTACCTTTGCTACAGCAGGGCATGTATCACGACGTACTGTCTCAATCCCTTTTGCATCGAAAACCGGTTCTTTCTGGTCCAGTGTTTCGTACATGTAGCCAACGTATCTCTTTTTGGTTTGCAACACACAAGGCAAATATACCTACGATAGGACTTGATTATTTAGAACTATTTATAAAATATTTCAGAGAGATAACGCGCGCGCTGATTGGCTTTTTACCATGTTTATATCAGAGTACAGAGACACGCTTGCGCTAAAATAGCGAAAAATATTTTATAAAAGCAATATAAAACGATCGCCTATGTCTCTGTACTGTGATATAAACATGCTGTGAGATGTAGAGCACTCGAAAAGCAATAGAAACACTCGGGTACACCTCGTGTTCCTAAGCTCGCTTTCCTCGTGTTCTACCTATCCCATCATGTGTATGGTTTATGTCACAGTAGAGACATGCGCGCGCGTAAGTGAGGATTTGGGGGAGGGGGGGGCGGGTTATAGGAATAACAGTGTCTTATATGGAACATAACTTTATTGTTCATGATTGTTTATGTATAACATAAGCTTACTACCGAGGGTCTTCCGAACTCCCATAACATCACCTGATGATGAGCGTACCTTTTCGAATTTCAGCTTAACTGGTTTTGGATTTAGCGAAGTGACAGTGTCCACGATATCTTGTCCAATTCTGAATGCTTCTTCTTTGGTAACTCCTTTTAACAGTACGAACATGCTAGAGGAGAATAACGCACTCTTATTACAAGTACAAACAGACAAGTCACCCAGGAGTTCCGCTCCTCTTCTAAACTATAACTAAGGGCTCAGACACACGATGCGACGTTTCCTGCGACGTTGCTTACAACGGGGAAATCGCACCGTGTGTCCACCCGTGCAACTGTTGCGCTCGACGTCGCAGAAGTAAAAACGAGTTCTACTTTTGCGGGTGGACATACGATTTCCTCGTTGCAAGCAACGTCGCAAGGGACGTCGCATCGTGTGTCCGAACCTTAAATCTGCTGCGGACGTACCTGTCAGTATCGCCATAGACGACTCGTGCTCTCCATTTACTGGTATTGTTTACTAGATTGATAGCACATTCTAAAGTTTCGCGTGCCTTACGAACAATAGTGTCTCCGATCTGATAACGAAATTAGTAAACAAAATCAAGATCACGTGGTACAAATCACATGTGCTGTCATGGTACAAAGGCGAGGCATTGCAGACGGTTATGACACGAAAAGATATCTGGTTATTTTATTTCGGCCTTCAGGCCGAAAAGTTACTGTATTCGGGTTTGCCTACCCATAATATTTGCTGTGCCTGTCAATTAACTGTCACTATATTTCCTCACGTGGAATCATATTCGTCGAATAACATACAATACTTTAGTAGGCGGGAGGAACTCGTGACAGAGCGTGGCCACTGCATGTTCACGGGTAGACCTGCGCACAGATAGCCTGCGTTGCATCCGAACAAACTGTTTGTTCAACGCGCAGGCTACGCACAGACAACTTTCTACTTTTTCCGCAAGCTACTACGAATTCTTGCATATGTTCTGTTCTCATGAGCAATGGCCATACGGGCCGAAATATCATTGCGTTGAAGCAATATAGACTTGTTGTGGCAATATCCAATGCCCGATTTGTTATGAATGAAAATCAATCATTAAGCTGTGACCACTTACTTCAACACATGGCATCCTTCCAGAAAAGTGTGCTGACGTATAACCAAAAGTGACGTTTGCTATTAACTTGAGGCCAAGTTGACGTGCGTCAAGCATACGATGAACAGACTACAATGAATATAAAAACAATGACTTTTACTTCCCTTTTTCCGACATATTTCCGTTTTAAATCAAGAGTGTTTCTCATTTCATTAGTCCTCTTCCAGCTAAAGCGAACTAGCTGTGCAAAGCATTGTGGGTCAAAACCTCCGGCCCTCACTCTTTGCTTTGAAAATCATTTCTCGCGTGGTTTTTGGATAAATCACAGACGAAATGTCACTCTGTTAATAGTTTTGGACTTTTCTAGGCCTCAAAATACTTCGGATTAAATTGGCAGTAGTTTTCAGGTAGAAAAAGATGACTGAACATAGGGCCGGCCATGAAAAATCACAACGGACTATGATTGGTTAGAGAATTTCTTTCCGCTCAACTGGTAAGCACGAAGATTCTTTGGTTGAGATTCATCATCCATGAAATCTTCAGGCGTTACCGGAAAATAAAGAGATAATATAAAATGGAATGAAACGTAATCTAAAATGGAAGAACGTTTGACATAAGGGTAGAATGGCCCGTTAAGTGCACTTATTCTGGTTTTTCCTTTCCTAGAGACTCCAACGTTTTTGTTTCTTCTTCTTTTCCCCTTGTGTTCTCTAACTCTCTTTTTTCTGTTATTATTGCTTTCTTTTCTAGGTTAATTCATTGGCTTTTGTGACAAAACGCCATACTTACAAACATACTATAAACCAAGAATAGTAACTGGTTTATTTAATGTACCTTATTGCTTTTCCACTTTTTCATGGAATTTTTCACCATTATTCGTGTATTCAAAATATCCTCGAGCATCCTGTTCAAACAAATAGTCGTATATTGAAATCGTGGTTCAGTTCATGATCGTATTGATATCCATTGCTGATGTGCAATGAACTTACCTGGGTAAAACTCCTCTACGTATCGTAGGCTTAACGAATGCAACTCCATTGGGAGAGACATGAATATCATCTTCGATTTTCTGTTATAATAATACAATAACGAGAATCATACGGGAACAAAAATAAAAATATTAATACCGAAGTCAATTATCTTAGTTATCATATGACAAGGTAATTTCACGCGCTCTAATTGGCCAATTTGCGGTTCATAACTTACGGTACGGACCACCAACCTTATTATTGCGTTCGTTATACCATATAATAAATATCTTATTAAGCTCGCATGCTCAGTCCGTACGTAAGTTATGGAACCTCGTTTTTTCCCACTTTTTTATGGCCAGCGCGCTACGCGCTTGGGCAACAAGACAGTAGAAGAAAACTCGGTCCATAACTTACGGTACTGCCCTCGCGCTCGGTTAATAAGAGATGACATGACAGAATGCGACCACGTGAACTGATAGCACAGATCATCTAAACTGGCAGTCGATTCACTTTACCTTAAGGAATCCAAAGGGAACAGACAGTGAAGTTGCCCCAAACTTGAACTCACCCATCCTACGCAGAAATAAATGTGAAAAAGCACAAGAGTTACAACGGGTATCTGTCTGTTACATTTCCTCAGATTCAGGCTCTTCCCATACACACTTCAAGTCTTCTCGGATAAGGACTTTAAACCGTAGGCCCTGTCTCCCATCCCTTCCTTAACCTGTATATGAGGGACATTAAAGAACCTGTTGAACTATTCGCATAAGAGTAGGGGATTGTTTCCCCAATGGAGGCAAAACATATTAATACTAATTATCTACTCATGATTGTAAGCTGCGCGGCTGCCAATGGCGCCTTAATATGCAGCCCGTAAAGTCCTCCACTGATGATGATTGTGAAGCGCATTGAGACTTGCGTGAAATGCGCTATATAAGTACCCTTATTATCATCATCATCATCACCATCATCACCATCATCATCACCATCATCATCATCACCATCATCATTATTACCGTCATCATCATCATCATCACCGCCACCATTACCATCACCATCATCATTGATCATCACCACCATCACAATCATCATCGTCGTTATCACATGCAATATTTCACTGACTGAATCTACTCACTCGGCTAGGTGTGCCATTCTACCGAGACATGTAGAGTAACAGTAATTGTAGGCAATGATCACTGAAGGGTATAAGGACTGGAAGTCAAGCACAAGTACAGGGTCGCTATAAAAACGAGATTCAGGTTCCATAACAAGAGGTATGACTTCTGGAGCACGCATACTATTGAAAAAAAAAGACCTTATTAGGAATTATAAAATATTGGAGATATAAAGCGCGCGCTGATTGGTTCAGTGGCTACTGTGTTTATATAAGGACAGAGACACGCTCGCGGTAAACAGCGAAAAATATTTTATAAAAGCAGTATAAAACGCGCGCGCATGTCTCTGTACTGTGATATAAACACTTGGGGAGATGTAGAGCACTCGAAAAGCAATAGAAATACTTGGCTACGCCTTGTGTTCCTAAGCTCGCTTTTCTCGTGCTCTACATCTCCCAGCGTGTTTATATCACAGCAAAGAGACATGCGCGCGCGTTTTACATTGCTTAATTATGTTACAGTTATCAGGAACAAACAACAAAATAAAAGAATATAATTCAAGTTAAAAAGGGCTGATCAAGATGAATGACTCACTTGTTTCTTTGTTGTGGACTCGGAGAGACAGCTATGTACTTCATAGGCTTGGAGATACGCAGCATCATCGACTCCACACGAAACTGTATCGATCAAGGACAGGAATAAATGTTAATAATTTATATGGGAATACTTTAAAACAAGGGAGTCGATTCCCAAAAATGATTTCAAATGGGGCAACATTCATTGATATGGAAATACTTGAAACAAAGGAGTTGATTCCCAAATGATTTGAAATGGGGCAACATTGAGAAGATACATTGATATGGGAATACTTGAAACAAAGGAGTTGATTCCCAAATGATTTGAAATGAGGCAACATTGAGAAGAGGGCATACCTGCGTACCACGTGATATAACGCAGTAAAACAATATCCCAAAAAGTCTTGCCAATTCACTTGTACGACCAATGAAATCCATTTGCTCTAGTATCCGTATGTTACCATGGCAGCGAGTGACGTAATGACGTACAGTTCGCCATCGATGGAGGTCAGTCTTGTGATCCCACCAATCAGACAACGAGCGATACGAGAAAAGAGGAATGCGTTCGTGTAGCACGTGATACGCTACATTTTCAAAGGTGTAGGTGGTGAGTGCGACCTAAAAACAACGTAACAATTTGTTGATAGTCAAAACTGTCAGAGTTACCCATAATTGATTTAATGAGTGCAAGCGAGGTTCCCACTCATACGATAAGCATTTTTATTGGATATGTGAACCGCGTGGCACTATGAAATACATGGACTAGAAACAATGGAAAGTTATAGTGCTTGAAAGGAGGTTATTCCGGGTGAAAGACCCTTGGAAATAAATTCGGAAAAATTAATTTCCGACCTCGCTGGGAACTATAACTTTTTATTGTTTCTAGCCCATTTTTATTGGAAGTCATTTCAGTGATAGAGCATACCGTACCGTGTACGTGATGTAAAGTCATTACTGTACATTTCCCACTCATACGATAACCATTCTTATCGGAAGCCATTTTAGTGTTAACTGCATAGCGTACCGTGTACGTGCTGTAAGTCGTACTGTACATTTCCCACTCATACGATAACCATTCTTATGGGAAGCCATTTTAGTGTTAACTGCATGCCGTACTGTGTACGTGCTGTAAGTCAGTACTGTACATTTCCCACTCATACGATAACCATTCTTATGGGAAGCCATTTTAGTGTTAACTGCATACCGTACCGTGTACGTGCTGTAAGTCAGTACCGTACATTTTCCACTCTATACATGAATACTGTCCCATGATGGTGTCTTACCTCATGTCTCATCAATCTCCATACATTTAATACAATTCTGCCAGCTATCCTCAATTCTGATGTGTGTGCTGCGCCCCACTTGTCTTTCTCGGCATCCATGTTACATTCACTTGAAGATCCCGAGACTCGGGACAGCAGTTTACACAGATCAATATCAAATACCAAGGCTCGTTGGATCAAGTATCCCCATGATAACATCTGTAGTTCATAGCCAATTAAAATGTCAGGATCCCATCGATGAATGAGTTGAAGAAATGCTTCAAATAGATCCTTCTCCTCTTCGACGTACTGTATGAAATACTTGGTGATACCTGTATTGGACAGATAATTATAGTAATTTAATTACTTCTAATTGTCAAAATCAATAAACATTTTCTAATGCGCAGAACAAGAATAAAATCTAAAATCCAAATTCTAGCTATCATACAACAACAACAAGTTGATAATATTGTTCATTTTTATCGGTTGTGCACCCACGTATTTTCGAATAATAAAAGGATTAAAGATCTAGAAATGCAATATCTTTTCAGAGATATTTTTTAGCTTTTCTTAGACCGATACATTCGTCCAAACCATATACACTTATTTCAAAAAACGTTGTCGCAGCCGCAAGCAACAAACCACTAAGACCGCCAAGCCTTCGGGTGATGTTTTCAGTAGTTCATCCCGATTCTGAGACGCGGTCATTTTAGTCTTTTTTACAATATATGGCAAACTGCAAGTTCAAATGTGTGCCCGAAACCTCAACTAATACGATACCTATAGTTTGCTTTCGTTCCCGACTTTTCACTTGCTGCTCTTGGTTGTGACAAAGTTTTTTGAAATAGGCGTATCATTTTTAGCAATCAATATTTGTTTTGATGTCGTAACGCGATAAAATGTTTTGGCTTGTCGGACGTAGCAACAGTAACTATAGAGCAGTTCCGGGAACTATGAATTACAAACCTGAACGTTCAAGTAAAGGCCTCTTCTGTCTTGATTCACATCCAATGCCAGATGACAAAGAATCTGATGTGCTTCGGCCTGTTGCTCGCAAAGATACTTTCGAGATGTTCTCATCACTTTTATTTGGTGTTGTGTTTGGACGATGCACCACAGACTCTTTATCGACACATATTATACCAGTTACCTGATTTCTATTCACAAGATAAGAATCTGTTTGCACGTGGTAAAAGATGGCACAGATCGGGTCAAATTCTGGGTCAGGCCGAAGAGCCTTTCTTGTTCGGACATGAAGCTCGACGCTGAGAAGAGTAAGGTGCTGAATCTGTCAAACATGGAGGTGTTAGCAAATATAGCACCGATTTAAGTTATTAATATGAATTATTATTAAAATTATTTATGTTGGCTGGCATGGGCGGCGTTAGCGGTAAAACGTTTGCCTCTCACCACGGCTCCAACGGGTCGGGTCACTGGTTCGAGCCTTGCGGATGCCACATGTGAGTAGAGTTTGTTAGATGTGTTGTTCTCTCCCTTGCCACGAGGGTTCTTCTCCGGGTTTTTCTCCGGCCGGGGTTCTCCGGTTTTCCTCCCTCCGTAAAAATCAACATGTGAGAACATGCTTAAAACAGTTAATGTAGTGGTAGTGTGTGTGAATGATAGTGCCCCCAATTAGCGCGAAAACGCTAAAACGACTAGGCACTTAACGAGATTCAAAGAGATTTATCATAAGTTCACACCTCATGTGATGGTTTATTCTCCTGGATATTCATTGTTGGCACCTTGTAACCACCAGTGTTGATGGGAGAAGGACCTTCGATTTCAGAGCCTGCCTCGATACAACGTCTTAAAGGAACATCTGGAGTAACAAACTAATAGAATACAATGTCGTGAGAACACTGGCTCGCGGCACGAACACGGTTAAGGCACGGCAAGGGCACGTCTAGATAACGTCACGGTCGCGGCAATGCTCACTTATGGCACCGATCGTGCCGCGAGCTTTTCACAGTCATACGAAACTGCTCTATATCATCTGAAAATAGTGTTTCATGAACGTGCAAGAAATACCTTGAACTGACTGGGGATTAACTGGCGTCTAGTTTGAGAACCAATGACAGGGGCAGCTGACTTTAAGCCATGAACATCTGGACTCGTTTCTGAGGCTTCCACAATTGGAGTGAAGATTGGCAGCTGAGAGGGATTGATCTTGTTATTGGGCGCTACAGGAGTACTGTGCTGAGGAGGAGATAAGATGTACCTTGACTTTGCAGAGGGAGTCACTGACGTGCAGTGTTCATTATCTGACTTTGTAGAGACTTTAGGACTTGAATTTTGTCCTGTTCCAAGCCTGTCTTTCAAGTCAACCAGATTATGCTGCTGAGTTACAAAATGTTCATTCATTTTTGTTCTTCTGGTTTCTCTGCCGTGTGGTCGATCCTTCGGGATGCATACTTCATCAAAAGTAAATCTCTGTTCTACCGGAGAAAACAAACTGCAAGGACTCGTTAATTCTTGTTGCTGAACCGTACTAGAGTTGGTTGTTTGTGTAACCAAACTGTTTGTTCGTGCAACATGAATATCATCTGGTTTTCCATTAAATTTCAATTCTAATTTTCCCGGTTTGTCATCATTTCTCTGAACAATAACATCCTTCTTGAAGTTGTTCTCAGTCTTTATTTTTTCTTTCTTCTCCTCGGATATCCTTTTCCTAATCAGCCTCTTTTGAGCCCATTTGGCTACCGAAGGAGGAGGAGGAGGCATGCGGCAAGGTGTTATTGCTATCATTGCATCCTTCATGAACGCAAGTCTGAGTCGTGGATTTTTTTCGATACCACTGACAAACCCTTCTTTGCTACCGACGTTCTCTTGACACGCTTTCAGAAAACTAGTTTCATGACCAGCACAAAGAAGTTGTCTCCAGTCTCGTATTCCCACCACGGGGCTTCGTGTGTCAAACTCTGGAAGGTTCTTGACCTAAAGAAAATGTAAGTATTAGTCGCCAAAAGAAAGAAAGACAAAAAGAAAGAAAAAGAAAAAAGGCAAGCAAGCAGGCAAGCAGAAAATGAACAATAAAACTGACCAATGAAGTCAGTGCATGTTTTGATACTGGTAATGCTAAATGGAACTACTTACTGCTCTGGACTGGATTTTCAGCAGTCGTCCACCAACGTCCCTTTCAAAGAAGAAGCAAGCAGACACAAATTCACCGATTGGCCCCAAGCCGACACGTACCAAAAAGTTCGGACACTGTTTTCTGATTTCCATACGAATGTACTAACGTTTGAACAAAATTTCGACTTGAATTGTTGATTTGGCTCTCTCTTTATAAGGAAAATCTCGTTGTTTAACCCTGATTTAAAACGTCCTTGCTGTTTTTAAGGATAAAAATAACAATTCATGTCGAAAGTTTGTTCAAAAGTTATTACGTTCGTACGGCAATTCGATAACATTGACCGAACGCTTTGGTGACCGTCACACAAATTAGCACAAAGTATACCATGTGACGGCTATGGACCAATCGGTGTAGAAATTCCGTTCATTATGAGAATTAAACAAAATTTTATAAACCTACTTAATGATTTGGTACTTGTGTTAACATTGAATATTCCAACTTACATGGTGATTTCTGGGACATCATCCGGGTCACTATAAAAAGGCCGTTGATGACGACATTGAGGTATCCCATAATCCTCAAGGGTTTCCATCAATTCTGCAGCAGAAGGTGGCTTTCTTTGTGGTACAACTGCAATTGATAGGTTTATTGGAATGATAGCATTATTGAACTGGCCTACTGGGTTTTCATCAAATAAACCTACACTGTTCCTTGACTCCATAACATGTTCTTCAAAGATATTAGCACCAGAAGAAATCACCGACAATGATTTCCGTTTGCCTTCTTCCTGGTCACCAGAAGAAATCACTGACAATGATTTCCGTTTGCCTTCTTCCTGGTCACCAGAAGAAATCACTGACAATGATTTCCGTTTGCCTTCTTCCTGGTCACCAGAAGAAATCACTGACAATGATTTCTGTTTGCCTTCTTCCTGGTCACCAGAAGAAATCACTGACAATGATTTCTGTTTGCCTTCTTCCTGGTCACCAGAAGAA